>VZTM01006611.1:156573-168616 GCA_013400555.1 Jacana jacana | reverse complement strand
GGTCTCTCCCCACGCTGCTTCCCCCCGGCGTCGCTCCCCGCCGAGCCCGGAGCTACGGAGCCCGGCTGAACCCGCGCCCACCCCGGCGTCTGCGGGTCTGTCGTGTCGCCGGCTTTGTTCCGTGTGGGCCCAGGGGAGAGCCTCTGCCCTGCCTGGCACGGCACCGCCATGCTGCCCTAACGCGGCTCTGCTTGCAGGTGTGGTTTCAGAACAGACGGGCCAAGTGGAGGCGGCAGGAGAAGCTGGAGGTTACCTCCATGAAGCTGCAGGACTCGCCCATCCTCTCCTTCAACCGCTCGCCCCAGGCAACCCCCATGGGTCCTCTCAGCAGCAACCTGTCCCTGGAGACGTGGCTGAGCCCGCCGGTGCCCAGCAGCACGGCCCTGCAGACCCTGCCCAGCTTCGTGGCCTCGCCGCAGAGCCTGCCCGGCAGCTACACCCCACCGCCATTCCTGAACTCTCCGGCAGTGACCCATGCGCTGCAGCCCCTGGGGGCCATGGGGCCACCACCGCCTTACCAGTGCGGGGCCACCTTTGTGGACAAGTTCCCCTTGGACGAGGCAGACCCTCGCAATACCAGCATTGCCGCCTTGCGGATGAAAGCCAAGGAGCACATCCAGTCCATTGGCAAACCCTGGCAGACAATCTGAACTCCCTCCTCAGCGCCTGGGAGAATCCCGTGGGGAAAGACGGTCCTGGGATGACCATGGGACACCCTCTCCCTGTTCTGGCTCCCCTGGATGGCCAGGCACAGCAGGACTGTCCCTTGCACCGGCCTTTTCCCCATGCCTTGACTTGCTTTGTATTTGCCTTCCTTTTAATTCCTTTTTCCACACGCCCTGCAGAGTTAGGGGCCTGAACATAGCTTAGGAAAACAAATCTCTCCTGTGCTCCCTGCTTGGCTGGACACCGTAGTCGCAATAAAAGCTGCCGTAGGGTGACACACTGTGCGAGGTGCCTGGGAACCGAGGACCGTGCTGCCTGGGAAGGGTTTTCTGCTTTGGCACCGTGGAGCAGCACAACCTGCATGAAGGCTGTGCACCTTGTCTTTGCGCCCACGTGGGCTGCAGGAGACAAGCCCTGTGGCACAGAGGGGTGGGACAGGCCTGGCTGTGGCCCTCCTCCTGCAACCCCCCCAGCAGCAAGACCCTTCCCCAGCTGGGGGCTGCAGCTGTGTGTGCCCAGCTGGGGGGTTCCGGCTCAGGGATGCAGCCATGGCAGTCGCTGGGCTGCCCTTGTGGGGCAACCCCAGGTTGGGATGGGCTTTGCCCACCCCTGCCCCCTGGTCCCCTTGCTGCTGCCTTGGAGAAGGGACTGGCAGGTGCTGCAAGGTCCCATGCCCTGCAGCCTGGCTGCCTGTAGGGGGAATAGACAGTAGCCAGTGGGGTGCTAGAGCTGCTGTGGGGTCCTGCTGGCTGAGTCCGTCCCAGTGCAGTCCCTGGGGGCTGGCATGGCGCTGGACCCTGCTTACCCCCCCACCCCCCGGTGCCCATCACCAAGCTGCCGAAACCAAAACTGCGGCATCTTTATTTTCCATTATCTCCGTTACTGCCTGTAATGGGGCTGAGAAGCTGTAATGAAACACCCCTTCTCCTCTGCTGGGCACGGGGTGCTCTACACACTCTGGAGGTTGTGGCAATTAACGTTTCTCATTAGGGAAGAGAGAAGGATGCACAAGCGCCCTCATTGTGTCCTGGGGATGATTCAATGCAGACTAGGAGACCTCTCCTTTCACCATTTCCCACTCGTTGTGGCCAGACAAAGGCTGGCATCTAATTATATTTTCACAATCTGTGCATATCTTTTAAGAGTCCTGTCAGAAACAAGTATGTCAGCTTTGTTCAGCTTCACTTCAAAGAGCTTTTTAACCTTAGACAGCAGTTTCTAAACATCCCTTCACAGTGTTGTCCACAGCAGCCCCACTCTATTGTCTGGAGACCTTCTTTTACTGATAATAATAGGAATCACTCTCTTTTGAAACGTCTTTTCCTCTCTCCCCGGCCGCTGCAGATCCAACCTGCCTCCCTGGACTGGAGCACACGCTGTACCTGGGCTCCCAGGCTTTTCTTCCCTGAGCTGTGCTGGTCCAGGGGGCTGCAGGGAGCCCCAGTGAGTGGTCCCTGCTGAATCCAGGGGGGATGGAGCCCTGCTGGGGCCAGCCCCTCCTGCTGGTCTCCAGACCTGTCAGTGCTGCTCTGTGTGCCCGCGGTGGTGCCCAGCCTCCCCGGCACAGCTCTCTGCTTCCTCGGCAAAGAAAGTGCCCCTCCACCAGGAGAAGAAAGTGCTGTCGCTGTCGGGACCAGGGAAATACTTTGCTAACTTCTAGTGAGGAGACCTGAGTAAACTTCTGAGGGGAAAGAGAACAGAAACTGTATTGCTTCAGCTTTTAGGTCTTATTCCAGCAGTTTTTTCACAGGTGAGCCTTGTTTGCATCACCGAGGATGCTGGGCTGGCAAGAAGGTGCATCTCCTCTGCTGGCTGTGAGGGAAGGATGTCTCTTGGTGTGCCTGAGAAGTGCCTGCAGGCCCCAGGCTGTGTCAGTGGGGGACACACACCAGCAAATGACTGCGGATGCTCCACACACTTGTCCTCCTCAGGAGCAGGAGTAATCCCTCTTGCCAGCGCTTGGCTGCCATCCAGCTGCGGCTCTGACACTGACAGCCCTCCCACCTGCGAGCACATCTCTCTGTTGCCCGAAAGCTCTCACCTGTGCTTATTGCTCATAGTTAAGAAGTAGCTCTTCAAGATTTTGGTGGTGCCCCTCCACAGTTTGACACTGCTGCCCTCCCTCCCTGTTGCTTCCAGTTCTGTATCCTGCAAAGATATTGGAGAGGCACCCACTCACCCCCAGTTTTTGATGGGCACAGTGACCAGCGCTGATGCTCGGTTAACTTGAGGTAGTCAAAGACTCACAGTAGATGACAACTCAGAGACAGGACAGCAGAAACAGCAGCCGAAGACACCTCTTTGCTTATATTAAAACTCCTGATCCAGCAGCTGGGAGCAAAAACTGAAAGATTATGTCAAGCTGGGGTGATTGTTTTTTATTGACATATTAAGCAGGTCTTTTGTTATGCATTGAACATGAACCCTGTAATGGATAAACTGTGGGCGGTCTTGTCCTTCAAGGAAAGCTATGAGTTTATTGCTAAAAATAAGTATTTCCACCAGTTAAACATAAGTGGGCCCAGACAGGTAAATATTTTTCAAACAAATAAAGGGACAGAAGCATGTGCAAACTCATATCTTTCTTGTACCCTGCCTAGTTTTTCCGTGTTCCTACACCTTCTTTCAAATTGTCCCATTCCATTTTAAAAGCTCATTTGTTCATTTTGTTGTAAATATCTTCTCCTTCTTAATTGGGTGCTGAGTCTAATAATCCTGCCTCGGCTTGTTAACTGTACAATAGCAGTCAGAGTTAATGACCCATTAGTGATTAATTCCTTAAACAGCATCTAATTGCTCACTGTAAAACCTTTTCTTAAAACTGGATTAAATCATCTAGATCCTTAACCACTTCTTTACTCTAACTTCGCTAAGGCTATTAGCCTGGCCTTTTCCGAGTGATCTATTTCTTCTTTTGCTTAGACTGTATTAGCAAGACAGTATTTTTAGTGTCTCTATTTGACTTCTTTGCAACATGTGAAGTTCTAAGGGAAAGACCAGCAGTGAAAATGCAAAGACATGTACTCCTTCGGAGCAAGACAGCTGCAGACAGGGACTGTTGTTACGCTGACGTGGCCCACCACCGCTGGGAGAGGTGGAGGTGCGGAACAGGGTTTGTGAGCGCTTGTGGCTTCCCACGGAAGTGCATAGGTTTCGGCAGGTGAAGCTGTAAATGCTTCTTAGAGTTCTCCTGAGAGTAACTCAGTGCCCTGAATATGGGGCAAGGGCTGGGACTCCTGTGAGGGATCCCTGGAGAGGAATCCTTACTACCCTTCTGTAGGCACAGAGCCCTGCTCCTGGGGCTGCTGCACCTCCCCTCTTGACACAGGGCAAATGACTCAAGACGGGGGAGGGCAGGGGGGGCAAACCTTGCTGGGAGTGGGTTGGGGTAGAATGGAATGTGTTCTTTGCATTTGCTTCAAACTTATGGAAAAGTGAAATCAAATCACCATCTCTGCATCTGCTTCATCTGTAGCCATGTCTTCACTGGTAAATGGGGTTAATCCTGGATGATTTCTCATTAAGATGTGAAATGCAGAGACTGTTTTTTGTGAGAAGTCTTTCCTTGCGGCCCGGCTGTCTTTGCCCAGCCCAAAAATCCCAGGCTTAACACACAGACGTGTGAAGTTTTGCACAGGGCAGCCACAGGAGCTATCAGGAGAGAAGGCACTTGCCACAAAGAGCTCTGAAGGGCTCTGAATTAATAATTATCAGGAAATGCCACCACAAAACTTGGTCACAATGGCATGATTTCTCAGCAGAAGGTGTATTCTAGTCTGTCTTCCTTCCCACTCTGGTTCAAAATCCCATCAGTATTCAGGAAAACCAGTGGAGACACCTGACCTATTTAAGCCAAGGAGGGGTTTGGCACAGAGTGCAGCTCAGTTGCTTTCCAGTGGAGCGAGACTGGCTCTATCCAGGGCTGACCTCGGTCCCTGCTGGACGGGGTCAGGAGAAGCTGTCATAACCTCTGGAGCCGTGGGACAGCCCTGTTTGCTCCACAGCCGCACTGGGTCACAGCCCCTGTGAGGTGAAAACACACAGAGCTCAGTCACAGATTTCTGCTCTGAGCCGTTGGGATAGAGAGCAATGCTGTTCCCTTCCTCTGTTGAGGATGTGACAATGTCTGCAGGCAAGAGTTGAAGGATCTTTCCATTTCCATCTGCCTCAGCTACAAGTGACAGGGATTTCAAGTAAGAACACTTACTTACTATTGAAAAAATCTCAAGTACCTGTTCAAAGCTCCTGGGTACGTCTTTCTTCAGTTCAGTCTGCTGGGACATAATATGAAGTCTAGCTCCCACAGGCATTAACTCCAGGTGTTTCCCTTCAGCTACAGTGGCTTTGGGCTGGACACTCGAGTTCTCTCTTCTGTGCAGTCAGCATCTTCCTGTGGCACTGATGCTGTGGGTTATAAACCTTTAGCCACTTCCTTCAGTAGTTTGTCCACCACGGAGTACGCATTTACAAAATCCTGTCATAGCAGAAAATAGTGGAATAAAACAAACAAAAGAGAGCAGAAAGAGAAGCTGATTAGACCAGGATGCTGGTCATTCTGATAACATTACTGGAGGTTTTTTTCTGGTAAAATGAATATTGTGTCTCCTCTATCTGAGCATCTCTGTGTGCTGCCAGTGCATGATGTGAAAATTGGCTGACATTTGGCAGTCATCCCTCTGTCATATGACATTTCTGCCCCACTAAGAAGTGTGGAATCAGCTCAGAAATGTTTGGTTCTGTGTAGAAACACAGCTGAAGTCAGCTGGGCAAGACATTCCGGAGAGAGTTTAAATGGAGACAGAAGAAATTTGGTTGTAGGCAAGAGGTAAAAACTGAAGCTTTGGCCACTGACATGGATGGGACTGTTGCGGTAAACAGGATGGTGACCAGTGCTGACCAGTACGGGATGGTCAGATGTCCCTCCTCCAACTCCATCTCAGCAGAGGTGGTAAAGGACAGGCCTCTGGGCAAATCCAGAGTGTCACGGAGGGTATGCTGTTTTGAGCAATGCTTTTAAACAAAGGTCTCAGGCTCACAAGCAGCTTGTTCTTGCTCAAATACATTCTCATTGTCTTTGGACAAGGTAGCAAGCAGGGACAAAACCAGAAAGGCAAAACTGAAAAAGACAAGCATCTTAAAGTTATAAAAATCCTGGGACAGCAATTAAATAGACTGGGTACTCCCTTTGGCTGGCACAGGTTGGGATGTTGAGATAAATCAGTTTTACCCTGGAACTCAGAATATCCAAGGTGAAGCATGCAGGTAACCCCTGGTTGTCTGATTGACTTCATAGCCAATTGGCACTCCGGTGCATTTTTCTCCACAGTTTTGCCTGGGGAGACCTGGAGGTTTAACGACAGCGCTGCAGGGTATCCATTTGGCTATTGATTAGTCCTCGCCTCCGTTTGCTGCTGCTCTGGGACTAAGTCAAGAGGAAACGAGAAGTGGAATTAGAATTGCATAACGGCGCAGAGATTAGAGGGACGGGCATCGGGGCAGCAGCCCGGCCTCCGACATACATCCCAGGCCACCGATTTGGGCTAGAAAAACCACTTCTGGGTGAAGTTTGAACCCCGCCGTGTCCCGCTCTTCCCCGGGGCACCTCCCCGCGCTCCCCCACCCCCGACGGCCGCAGGACCACCGGCTGCTTCCCCGGGGCGGCGGGGCCGGCCCCGGGCCGGTAACCAGCCTGGATTCTCAGCCGCCCCGCGGCTGCGGGCACCGGCACCGCCGGGTGGCACCGGGACCAAGGGGGTCAGCGAGGCGAAGACTCGCCGTGCCGGTCGCCCGGCTCCGCGGGTCGCCCATCCGTGGTCAGAGGGCGCCCTCTGCTGGAGACGACCAGAGCAGACTCTGCCCAGCGTCCCCCAGGCTCCTCGGGGTTCGCAGCCGGAGGGACCCCCAGCACCTCCAGAGCCTTGTGACCGCCCCTGTGTTGGACAGGGCGTTCGCTCCAACGCAGTTATTTGTGCAAAACCACGCATTTGACTAATTCACCTCCACTTCACAGAGTGGTTGAGGTGGTCAGGGACCTCTGGAGGTCAATTTGTCCAACCCTCCGGTCAAGCAGGGTCACCTACAACCAGTTGCCCAGGACCACATCCAGGTGGCTGTTGACTCTCGCCAAGGGGGGACTCCACCACCTCTCTGGGCAACCTGCACCAGGGCTAAAGTTGCCCTCACAGTGACAGCTCTGTTGAGCTGTGTATGTTCTCACCGTCTGGTTTGTTAGTGCTCTCCTGGGAGGCAGGGTGGCAACAACATCTCTCCTTGCCAGGGCCTCTGACAGCATGGCTGCCCAGGCCAGAGAACCCCAAGTGAGCAAGGAGCATTGCTCAGCTTCAATGTGCCGAGCCCCACAAAAGATGTCACCAGCTCCTCCTGAAAGGCAACGTTCTTTCTCTGGTCCCATGTGGACACACAACAGTACTGGACCTGCTCATACGTGGTGAGGAGTGTGTGGTAGGAGCAGATCGCCTGGAGGCAGAGTGTTTTTCAGCAGGTCTTGGGGCTACCTGCTCGTGGAAGAGCATCTCCTGCCTTGTCCTTGGCCCACCGACACCTAGGGAGGGCAGTGGCAGCTTCTCTCTGCTGAAAAAACATCGCAGACCAGGGAGTAATTCAAGATGGAGAAGAGCTTCAGTGGAAAATGAATCATCCGGTTGTTTCTTTGGCACTAGCTGCCACACAGCCTATCTCCATTCTACCAACTCAAATAAAAGTATGAACTCAGCCTTTTTATTCCAACTATTTATTGTGAATGTTGAAATGTCGTGTAGTTTGGAACTAAGAGATGAACTGATTAGATAGATAGCACACATAATTAATTGGAAGACCCTTCCGTGACAATTATATATATCAAAGCCATTCAAGTGAGAAAAATGCAACCTTGAAAATGAAGTGGAGAGTTTAGTCATTGCTATAACATACAAGAATATGTGTATTTAGGTATTTTACACAAAGGAAATCTTGTTTACAGAAAAGAGACCTTGTTGATTATCTGATACAATCAAGTGCTTCTGAAATATAGTCTCTTACTGAAAGTATTCAATTTCTTCATGATTTAGAGACCTTCTTTCAGCTTGGAGTGCTCTCTTTCATATTCACAACTTGAAGCAGATAGTCCATCATCTAATAAAAAGAGAAAAATATAATTTATACTCCAGTCCTGAAAAAAGTAATTTACTGAGTTAATAAGGCTAATATATATCCCCTCTGTGTATTCACTAACAAACACTTGCCTAATAATCTTTCCAAAACAGACCTCATTTGTCTTGTTTAGCGCAATAACCACTGCCAAAGTACCAGGAAGCTCATTCTCCCAAACAATTCTGGCTGCCGTCTCATTTATATAGTGTCTCATTAGCGTTAAAAAGCCAAGTCTTAGAAACAATTTAAAGCTTATTTTTCCAACGTACTTGGGCCAACTTGCAGGACAGATTTCCTTTTGGATCTTTAACTACTTTAACTGCAATTTATGCACAGAATAAAGAGCCAGCAAGATCTTCATTTGCCTATTACTAACTGAAAACAGAGGAAAATAACTCAAGTGACCCACCACAAGCCTAATTCTCTGAACTATTATGCTCATCTCTTTGGCTTTTCTGACTATTTGTGTGTTACAGCACTTTGCCTACTCTGGGTGACTCTTCTGGAGAGAATTCTCTTGTTCTGAGAAATGCAGAGCACGGTGTGAGCTTTAGTGGTGAGCAACGCACCGCACGAGTTTGAGCTAGATAAGCAAGACCCTGAATCGTGTTGCCTGAAAGATGTATCTGCATTTACTTCTCCAGCCCCTACCGTTGGGGATTCCCAATCTTCAGTTTAAAATTCAAATTTTAAATTAAATCAGCTACATTTGAAAGAGTCGACAAAACAACATCCTCACAGCACCTTTCTTCCCAATGCAGCCTGTCCTGGCATGAGGCCAGCAGACGGGCACCAGGGGCTGCAGACACGGAGAGACCCCCCCAGCCATGGTCAGAGTGCACTCTGGGTCTGCGGGGGTCACAGCCCCTCGGCGGTGGCCTGCCTGTGGGACAGCTCTTCCACCAGCGGGCAGCGGGGCTCATGATTCACCTGGTTTTGCTGACATTTCAACACCTCAGTCCAAGAGGCCATTTCACAGATGGCAGCGACCTGCTGTGAAAATGGTGCTGCTTCCTCCCGGAGTCGGTTTCTCTTTCCAACTCCAACACAGTGTGGCTGGAAAAGCATTTAATGCCAAGCACAAACTCCTCGTATGTGCCACACTGGCCTCACGGTCGGCTCACTCTGCCCGGCCCTTGTCTGCCAAGGCAGGTACGTGGTTTCTGTGCCATCGTTAGCTGCGGTACGGCGGCACCTTAGCTGAAGGGGCTGTCTGACCAAGGTTTGTGCAACACAGACCCCCTCACGCCCAGAACGATCTGCAGAATCACACATGTCGGGTCACTCACACTGGTGTATCGCTGTGTACATGTGACTGAATCTCACACCTGTCCCAGAATTTACAAATAAACAAGGTGCCCTTTAGTAACAATAACAATTATGATTATTAAAACTCTTGAGAAACAAACACAACCCTCAGAAAAGTAAAGCCCGTCCCTTTCGCTCTTCAGGTCTTCTTCACCTGGACGGCAGAGCTCAGGACGACACATGGCTCAACTTTCAGGCGCCGGGTTTTCACTTTCCGAAGCCAAAGGAGAAACAAGGCACCAGATCCCACCCAGGCTGTGGAAAACCGGGTGTCTGTGCCCCACAGCAGGAACGGTTACCTATTACTCTCACAATTACATTTTACTTCACAACGGAGACAAAGGAACTGCAGAATGCTGGAAATCAAAAGGTCTATGGTAAAACGAGGTTCTGCAAGTTGTCATATCTTAGTCACATGAAAGACATGATTTCTTTACTAACCATTGGAGAAATCTGGACATTTAAGGCGATAATCTCATTATTCCACATATATGTCCAATGTCTGACCACAAAACCATGGATCTTAATTTAGGGTTAAAGCACACGAATGTAGATGTGATTCAACTTACCAGAGGCAACTTTCAGCCTTCGCAAGTATGATTTATTACCAGGTACTTTTAGAAGTCAAAATATTTCCCTTTTTACGTGGCATAATGGAATTTGTTCGTCTAATTTGATTACAAAGCTGCACACTGCAGAGCTGAAGATGAGGTAAATAGTTTTCTTTTTAGACAGTATTAATCACAGTCATTATAAGCAACGCTGTCATAAAGCCATGGCCGGAAAGAAACCTATGGGCAGCATTCATGTCAGTGGTGTAAGAGACTTAAAACTTGGCTTTATTTAACGGGTAATTTTTTACCCGTATTCAAGTCAAAACCAAGGTGTTCACTGACTTCACCACACCATGTTTTCAGGAGGAATATTGGGCTGAAATTAGCCCAGGAATATTAATTACACCATATTACAGGAGAATATAGGAAGAAAAAAAAATTCTTCCCATTAATATCTTTAAGGGGGCATATTAATCATTTTATTTTATTCCCATGTCACCCACAAGAGCTCTGCAACTCTACCAACATTATTGTACCTGGTGCATTGTAAAGTTTTCTAGCAAATTCTGCAATTCACATTACACTGTTGAGACCCTGATTTCTTTCTTTAAAACCTCACTGATACCCTTCCAAGTGCCTTTCATGGGATTTTTCCCAAATCTCGTGAAACAGTGCTAGTAAAGAAAGAAGCGGTGGGTGCCAGGCACAGGCTGGAGCTTCTCAGTAGCCACAGACCCATTCTGCAAGACCACCAATGGCCACAGCAGTGGCCAGCACGACTGGCTGGACCATGGGAAGACCTGCATGAGGCAAAGACAGAGCTGGGAACAGTCGTTCTGTCCACCGATGGGCAACCTCACAGGCCAGACGAGGCAACGGCAGCCGCAACGACCACTGAGGGAGATGCTCAACATGATGTGGCTTTATACAGTGTTTGCCATCTCCCCGCCCTCTGGACTCACACCTGGTTTTCACACCAGCTTGTTTTTGCTGGGTTACCACAGAACTCGGGGGTGACGTGCTCATCTGAGTGTGAAGTGCTGGAAAAGAGAAGGGTGGACCAACCAAGCGACTGGAGGGGAATGCAGACACTACGACCTGCGCAGATCGGTTCTCAGGAAGTGCTGGCTGTGAGAGATAATCTGTAACCAGGAGCAGAGCCTTACTTCACTGAATAGCCCATGCACAAGATGCATTTATGCTACTTTTCTGGAAAATCCACCAGTTAGAGGAAGCTGATATGTTACTGTAAAATGAACTACGAACAGACGGAGGGGGTTTTACAGGTTTGATCTTACTTACATCTTTCCAGCTGCTATTGTCATCTGTCTCCCATGTATTCCTGGTGTGCCAGGGAAGCCCTCCTTTTAAAAAGTGAGCACTTTTATTTTCATTCCCTTCCAGCAGCCGTAGCAAATATTTTGAGATTTCTTCCCACTGCAGGTAGTCTTCCAGCTGCTTGATATTTTCAGGTAATGCTGAGAACGGGGTCTTATTTTCTTCTTCATAAGCATAGGGAAAATCTCCAGTGCTCTTTTTCCCCATTAAATGTCCTGTAAGAACAATGACAGTAGCATGAAATTAACCAAAACAGGTATAGATTTGGTTGTTGCAACACCACATGGAAGTTGTTACTGACTGATGTTTTGGAGAGAAGGGGTTAGATCCTGTCAAAGCTGAAACACAACTGGGACTGGGGCTTTTGTCACACACACTATTAGTTTCCCCTGTCTCCTATTCTACGTTGTCAGAGAAGATGTTGCTGAGAACAGGACAGAGAGAATCGAGCGTTTTGCCAGGAGAGGCACCGGTTAAGATTTGCTGGAGCGAGAAGTGGGTGGAGAAGCATTAAGTTGTAGATTTTCCCTGCCTTGACGTGGGATGTAGGGAACCGTAACCCTATGTTCCAGTGCTTTTCTAGGAGCTAAACTGGAACCACTTTTGATATACTGTGCCTTTCAGTCATCACCGTGAAATCCTAGCTGGCTTCAGGCTGCAAAGGAGGCTACTGGGGGAGGCAGCACCAGAGAAGCCTCCCCAGTCCAAGCTGAGCGCTTGTGCCCCAGCTGGACCAGGGCCCCGGAGGTGCTGGCTGTGCCCTGGGGGGCTGCGGGGACTGGGGGTCACGCCCGGCTGCCGTCGGGCTTGCGGTCGGGTTCCTGATCTCTGACGGAAGCAGCGGTAGGAAACAACTGCCGAAGAAACACATCAAGGGGAGCGGGAGAAGCCCCGGGACCCCGCACCCTCTGCTCCGCACACGGGCAGAGTGCCGGGCCGGCGGCCCCCGGGGAGAGCCCCGGCCGTCCCTGGGCAGCGCACAGGGCCCGGCACCACCGGCCGGTACCGAGGAACGACCGTCGGCCACG
>VZTM01006611.1:144729-156210 GCA_013400555.1 Jacana jacana | reverse complement strand
GGACCCGGGCCTCAGCCCGCCGCTGCGGAGGGCTGAGCCCCGGGGTTGCCACCCGCTCGATGGGCTTTGCCCAGCTGCACCGTCGCTTCCCGCTCCTGCTCGTCCTGTCCTGCCCCCATCAGCCTTGGTCTGGGTCCCCTCTCCATCATTCCCCATGCCAAGGCACTTCCACATGTCTGAGAGACCGGTCAACGTGTCCCTTGGGGTTATTTTTCTTGGTTACATTAGAAAGACTGAAGTTTGTGTCTTCCCCACATCTGTCTTTGTCTTACATGGGGCTCTGAGGAGGTCTGGGTGGCTGTGAGGGACCTCCAAGGTGGGACGGGTGCTGCCAGTGGTGCCCAGGTGACCCATCCTCACCTTGTGCGGGGTCAACACCAGCCACAGCCACCGCATAGGAGGTGGTGGAGAGGGACGGCCTGGCAGTGGGAGCCTGTGGTTTGCCAGGGGACACTGGGGGGCTTTGACAAACGCAGAGGAGGTGGCTGAGGGAATACTGATGACACAGTATGGTCTTACCCTCCACCATGTGGCACTGTGTGTCCTCGTGCTAAATTCAACTTGATAAAAGGGGTTTCACAGTGTTGCCACAGGCTGCTGGAGCAAGGAGCCAGGGTTACACTGCTGTTACAGCAACTATTTTTCCTGAAGAAGTTTCTGTTGAAATGAACGTAGCAGGGAAACCTTCACAAAAAGTGCTTTGCTGCTCTGGAATAAAATGACCAAACAGGTTGAAAATTTTTTACAAAACCTTGTCGGGAAAAAAATCTGCTGTCTAGAGAACTGTCAAGGAGGCAGGATAGGCAGTTAATGGAGATGACTGTGAGGAACTTGCCAGATCCTTCAGCAACCCCACATGGCTGGAACTGAACTGTACCCAATGGAAACTACCCTGGGTGTGAATTAACATAATTACTGGGCAAACTATCTCATACAATCATTTTTGAAGGCAATTGTGTGTCCTAGTGTATGAGCTAAATTGTTCCCTTGTTAGTCTTAGTTTATTGCATCTTCTTTTACCGATTAACATGATTCATTCTTTTATTTGGGTTATTAATTATGCATTCTTGTTCAATTTACAATAGTATTCTCATGCCTCAATCACGGGTTCGGGTGTGCAGCTCGCAGCGCGGTGACAGATGTCACGTGCTCTCTGCTGAGTGACAGCTGATCAAACATTGCCCCCCGTGGGAAACTCTAATTGTTCATTGCAATTCAACTCCGGAAACTGAAAATTCAGGAAGCTGCCCATTTTCAGACGCACTGGCGGTACTGGAAGCCCTGTGATGTCCTTGCCTCCCCAGGCTGTTGTGCTGGATCCACCATTGCGTGGGGCTCAAACCTAGCCCTCCCAGTGTCCTGGGGGACAGCAGTGACACACAGCAGAGCACAGCGTGGCTGAGGGTGACCCTGATTCCAGCCCTGGTCGCTCCAGAAGCCACTGAAATGGGTGCCCTCAGACCGGGCTGCAGCAGAGCACGGGGGACATCCACAGGTCACCTCCCTGAAACAGCCACATTTGCACAAATGAACTTAGGAAATCAGTTGTTTCCTGGTCCTGTGTTCAACACGATGCTTTTGTTATTTTAAACCATTTCCAGTGGTTTTGCCTCTGCTGCTTTATATAGGGCTAAGTGAGGATTAACAACATCAAGCAATACTGAAACCCCCTGGTCCATAAGCATACAGAGCCATATGTCACACCTGAGGTGCCGTCCGTGAGCCTTGGCCCATAAAGCCAAACCATTAACTCAGACTCAGTTCCCTGTCCCCAAGTCTCTTCCACCAAAACAAATAAGCCTTTGTCATAGTGTGTATCCATACTATGCCTTCATATATTTCAGGTGTTAAAGGCTACGCCTTCACATTAAATCTCATTTTGCACTGCCTTGAGCTACTTGCACTGGCGATTGCTCCTCATACGCTCCCGTTTTCATACCTTGGATAATGGACTTAATGAACGTTTAAATTGGTTTGACCTTTGGGTGATTACAGTGAAAAATACTGACTTAGAAAGTTGATCAAATTTGGGGTTGAATTTTCCTTTTAATTAAGATTAAAATTAAGGAGGGATATTTTTGCCAAGAAAAACACGTTTTCTGGGTTTTGTCATAAAACAAATCAACATAAATTAAATGAACAAAAAATCTGTTTAACTCCTCCAAACAACCAAACTGGACTATTTGAAGCAAGCCTCCAACAAAAACTCAGTTTGAGGATTTCCTGTTTTTCTGGAAAAGAAAAACAGTCATTTTCCCAGAGCAACCCTACAGGCCCATTTACCTCTCAGTTTTACCCTTGTACTGTGAGCCATGGCGAGAGCTGTCTCTCCTGTGGTCAGTGGAAGCCTATTCATGCTGTTGTCAAAGGGAACAGACTCTCATAAAATCCTCTACCCCGTAACTTGCACGCGTCTCCTGGTGCCTGCATCTGTGGGACCAACCCCTGCAGTAACGGACCTGAAACACGGAGCCCTCAGCAGGACCCCAAACACCTTGTATTTTTCCACAGCAGCCTCGGCTGGATGACTTCCACCTTCCCTGGTGGGCATTAATGCAGCAATACGGGCCGGAGGCACCATCAGCCGTGGCTTCACCCGTCCCTCACTGCTGCCTCTCCCTCTGCACCTGCGCTCGCTGGCAGGGCACGGGGACCTGAAGAGCCCCAGACTTGGGAAAAACACCACCAAAACACCCGTGCAATGCTCTCCCACGCTGACAGACCGAAGGCAGCACTGCACCGGCTGCTGGGAGAATTACTAAGGAAAACAGCTCCATTGCAGCCTAAAGGCTTCAGCAAACCCGGCCCCTCCCGCTAAGCCAAGCTGGGCAAACAGCACAAACCGCACCGTATCATAATTCCAAGCAATTTATTCTAATTAAAGCTTACTCATTTATGCTAAACAGCTAATATCCCTCAGCAGTTGTCCCCAGCCCACCATGGGGAGCCTTGGGGCTGGCAGGCACGGTGTCTGGATGGTGGGGAGCAGCGGTGGCACTGGCCAGGACTGGGGCGAGGACTCCATTGCCCTCGTTGGCTGTCACAGGCTGTGCCTGGGGCTGATGGGGGAGCCACGGCTGGGGGTGCCAGCACCCCATCCTGAGCACCATTTGCTCTGCTGCTGCCATAAAGATGCCTTAATCGCCCCAGGGTACATGTCTCAGCAACGCTGCTTGCTCATGGCCTGCGGTAATTAGGCAGAAACTTTAATTAAATGAGCTAACAGAATCTGCAACAAATACTCTCGTGGCTTTGCACAGCCCCTTCAGGCCCTTAGTGGCTTTGGTTGAGTGGGAGAAAATGTATAATTTGGTTTTTTAAGGGGCAGTACTTCTGTGAACCTTTCCCATGGTGAGTGTGAAGGGACCAGGTCTGCCCCAGTGAGACTCCTGATTCCTTCTGGAGCCGTCCCAAACCCAACTGCTGGCCCACGGAGTCCTCTGCCTGCCACAGCCCATGGTTCTTGGGAGCAGGAGGAGTTGCGATGGAAGAAGCCGCTCCTGGATGTACTTATTATGCTGTGATCACCGGGAACCATAGGCCTTGGTGACCTTTCATAAGCAGGACTATCATCTGTGTGCCATGGCTTGTGGACCCTCCAGCTACAGGCACTCACCTGGCCTGGGCTGGCTGTTGTTCTTTCCATCATGTGCCTTTCCCCGCTGGCACCTCTGAACAGGGGCACTAATTAATGCATTTTGTACCCTGGCGTGTCTTTCACGGGGTCACAGCTAGAACTGGGGGGCCAAGAGTTCAGCAAAGGGAATCCTGACTGGGAAAAGAACTCAGCACTGAAGCAGAATAACCTGATCCCTGATAAATAGAACCCAAACATCCATTAACGCTAAGCCAAACCACCGCAAAGATACTGGAATATTCCAATATGGCAATGGAGAAAATGGCAAGAGCAGCAAATTTGACAGAGTGGTGTCTGAGAGCCCCACCAAGACAGCAAACCTGCTGAGGAACCAGGTCGAGCAGCAACTGCAGCAAACCCCCAGCCAGAACGGAGCAGAGACGCGGCACCTGCAGCCCCTCTGTGCACAGGACACCCCCAGCCTCCCCCGCCGTGTGGCTGGGAACGTGGCACCCACCACCAGGAGCCTCATCACCTGCCCTGTCCCTTCCCGGGGAGCCGAGAGCGCACAGGGCAGGTAGATGAGAGATCCATGTGCCTCCATCACACCCTCTTGGATTAAACTCTTTTATTAACTTTCTCACAATAATAATAATTTCACAGCACACCATGGGGGACACCCCCAGCGGAGAAGGATCCAGGTACGATAAACACGTGTTATCAACTGCGAGTCACTCATTCATCTGAGAGAACCTTTCCTTCTGGAAGAAGAAATCCAATGACAAAAACGTGTGTCTGAACATCAAGAAACAACTGTTCATTTTCAAATACCTTTCTACGCTTCATATATCCCTTGATAAAATGGCCTATTATTACAGTTCACGACAGGAAAACATTAATGGGGTTTAAATGCTATGACCACAGTAACACTCTTTAATTTCCTTCCTTTGCATTTTAGGCAACTATGTTCTATCAGCAAGGCAGATTTGATGGCAATCAAAAGGGGTAAAAGAAAAATGGTGTGCCTTTCATCATTTTCTTTGTAGCCATCCTGACGTTAGAGACAGCCAGAATATATGTGCAGAACAAACAATGGTTCCGGCGTATCACAAGCATAATAGCAGGGCGCCAGCACCAAGGAATACTCTGTAAATGTTGAAGATGCTGAATAGACCAATCTCCAGCCATTCTGCCCCGCAGCCAGGGCAGGCGCTCAGCAAATAACCTGAAAATTGACTCCGCAGCAGCTCCCCGAAGAACCAAAGACATTTTTCAGGAAAGAGCCCCACAGCTTTACACAGGCTGAACAATATGAAATAATAAACATTTAATAAGGCACGGTTTAAGATATTTGATCCTGTTTGGGCTGTGTTTTAGGAAGTCCTAGACCTGGGCAGCAGGCCTGTCAGGTACGTCCTCCATCCACCCTGACTTCCAGGGGACGCTGCAGCCCAGAAGCAGGGCAGGCAATGCAAGAGAGAAGCTGGATTTGCAGAAGAGGGAAGCACCTCGATGCATGGAGTACACAGGATCTTCACTCCCTTCTTCTCACTCGCCAGCTCCGTCTGTAACCTACCGAAACCTGCACAAGCACAGTTTGCCCCTCAGCTCCGAGGGGTGTGTGTAAAACTCTGCCTGAAGCACAGGGAGCAGCAATCCACCCCCACAGGGGGTACAGCAGCACCCACAGCCACATCCCACCCCACTTGGCAAGTCACCCCCACGGGCTTGGGTCTGTCAAAAGGAGCTAAAAAAAAAAAAAGGCAGTGGGTATCGCACCCTAGAATTACCACCTTTGTGTCTGAGCACAAACTCACGTGTTTAGATGTGTCATTTTATTAACCCATGTCTCCTCAAGGCAAGAACAAATTCCCATAACTGTTGAATTTGTCCTCTGGGTTATGCCCAAACCCCAAAAACTCAAAGTTAAGAGCAGGCTGGGGGAGGCAGACAGGAATAAACAGACTTCAGCAATAGTGGGGGGAATAAAGAATGGTAATCTTACTACACAAATTGTCTCCAAAAATTACATTACTTTTTTCCCAACTGTGGTGGCACACTCCTGGGAAGACTGCATTAAGGATACCTAAATTATTCTGACATGCCATTTATTATACTCAATTTTATTTCCACACAATTTGACACAAAATAAGCCATTTTTATAATACATTTTGTCATGAAAACTGCTTAGTAGGACACAAAAGAAGTAATATTACTTGGAAAAATCCAGCAGTTGTCTGCTTTCAGCACGAGCAGTTACAGGAGAAGAGGTGCCATTGTTGTACAATGTGTATTTCTGTGAAGGTAAGGGATTATAGAAGAAACACAACTCCATAGGGAAAGAGCCTCATGCTGTTCCTTATCAAAGCTACAAAACCAAAGCAAGCGAGGAAAACAAGTTCTCCTTTGCTGAAGGGATAACATTGACATTTGAAGCCAAGGAAAAAAATCCAGAGTTTCACAGAAGACAGTTATCAGGTACATTTTAAAATGAAAACCCAATTTTGTTTAACACTCTTCAGGTGTCATATGACAGATAAGAACAACACGTTCTCAAAACTAGAATGTGAATTGTGTCTTACTGGCAGTATTATTTAAGGACACTACTGTGCTATTCGTTCAGTAATTTACAATCTGCAAGGTGTGTTTTATGTCTGGGGACACAGGGGCAGAAAGGCCAACAGCCTGAACTCTCGCAACACACACACTCCCTCAAAATCAAAACCCATCCATCAGGTTTCGTTGTCTTACACCACCAAGGAGCAAGTTTCAAATTCAGGGCAAAGGCCCCAAGTTTCCATTTCTCAGCTCTTAATGAGAAAGATTCTTGTCAATTTCTGACAGATCGTCTCCAGACAACTTTCCTCAGTCACAGTCTAAGCTCCTACAACCCGCTGCCTGTTCCATCCCATACGTTGTCTCCTACAAACACTGATAAAAACAGTTTGTGTGATCACAAAAAAAGAGGGCACTGACAGAGATTAAAAATAATAAAGAAAAAAAAGAGATAATTTAAAAAAATGAACAAACAGGAGGAAGGAAGCGTGCCGAGATGCAGCTCCACTCCAGAAACCCACCCTTCACACCAGGGAGCGACAGAAGCTGGCTTGGTGCGTGGCAGCGAGTGCCTTCAAACCAAACTGAAAGCAGCGCGTGTTTGAGACAGTAAATGGGCCATTATAGAAATAACCAACAGCCAGAAGCTTTACTCATTAGTTGTGTGGTTTATTTAAACAAGACAAAAGCTTGTATACCTCTGCAACTGTTTACAGAAAGGAAAACTTCTGAAATATATTAGGTTCCCACCCCCCGTGTGTATTTAATCTTGGAAAAGTGTCTCTTTTTTGTTTAAGATTCCCGTTTCAGCAGCACATAGGCTCCCATTACTGCCAGAAGAGCATACTGCAAAAGAAAATACAGAATAAACTCACTATAATTTGTTGCTACGAATTGCTCAGAGTGTGCCCTGGCCAACGCCGCCCCTCCCAGTCAGAGCTGTGCTCCTCCACAACTACAGGCACACGTTAATGCCATTCTATTCCTCACAAAGGGGCAGCCCAGCCGCACGCACTGAACATGCTTTCCTAGAAACTACACCTTGTCAGACGGCTCCAGGTCCCAAGCTCTACCGGGTAACAGAGGAGCTAACACAAGCACAGCAACACTGCTCGTTTTAGATTAGGTAAAAAGCACAGAAACGAGTTTATTAAGGTGTATTCTTCTGTGCAAGACTCCCTACCTTTACTATTTTAGCATTTGAAGTACTCAGTGTCTGCACACATACCTTGAACTTTGGATAGTCGTTCATTATTATAGTGACCATACCAACATACGGCAAAAATCTGTAATTGACCAAACAGACAAATGTAAAATTAACCCTCAAATATTACATGGAAACATTTCAACATTACCCAGCCTTGAATATTTTAGATAAAATCAGAGAGTAAAAGCTTTAAAGACAATATGTACTTCATGAAAACTTGGGTGCAACACCTCCCAGATTTCCCTCTCCTCCCACACCTTCTCCTGCTGCATATTATTAGAGCGTTAAAAATCTACATAGATCCAGAAATGGCAAGTGAAAGAACTACTGTAGGGTTCATACTGCTGGTAGGAGCAGAACTGACTTCAACTCTTACATTTTCTGGTTTAGTTACACAGAACAGCCGTTTTGTGTTACTCACCCTCTTGCTCTTCCAACAACATCTTTCTTCTCTAACCAGTTCTGACCTTCTTTGTACAAGCCTCTGTCATCAACTTCATTATTATCACCTTTTGTCAGGAATTTGATGTTCCCGTTTTCTCTAGAAGGCAACGAGTGACAAACTAAATACCACTTACTTTTAAAACCTCAATTAACATCTACAAAGCACAAGAAAGATAAGTGCTACGAGCCCAGATAAGAATGTTTACTTCCAGCCCTGCTTATTTAACAAACACCATTAAATCAGCCACACTACAGCCTTTACTGACAAAGTCAATAGATTTGAACAAGCGGTTTTTAAAACACTCCTAGAACGTCGCTTGATGTAATCAATTACCCAGTGAACACCAAACTGATCTGGTCCATCAGAGCAGGCACCAAACTGCCCCGACAAAAGCAGCATGTGCCCAGCTGGGAAAATCCCCAATGCTCTGCACTGGCAACAGAACAGAAATCCAACTCTGGAATTCGCAATAATACACTACTAAGAGGGCTTGTTTGTCTGCTTGTTTTTTATCAGCTGTGGAATAAGATCCAGTGAAGTCATCACACATTAAAGAATGAATTTAACTTAAATTGAACCACAAATTTCAGACAAAATAGACCCTAAAAGCATTCTCTTAAGGAAGAAAGTGGTATGATAACGCAACACTTCAGGAAATTTTCTTCTAAATTCTACACACTTGCTTAACTCTTAGCAGTCATTTACATCAAAAAGCTTTGTCCTCCTCGTGACTGAAATAGATACTGAAGAGCATCCATCACCTCTCCTTCAGAAGGAACTGCTTATGGTACAAGGCACAGGCAATCAAGGTAAAAACAAGATTGATGCTTTTCAGCATCAGTCACCCTTGGCTTTGTGATGACAGGCACAAAAAGAACAAGACCCTCTTCTTTCATTCCGAGTCAAATCTCTTCTCTGGAAAACCAGTCAGCAAAGCTCATGTACGTGTCAGACTCCATCTATAGCTCTGACTTCAAACCTCCACTTTCTGTAAGAGATTTGTTATTAGAAGTAGCTATTTCTCATAACCAAAGCCCCAATTCTACAGGAGCCGGTACAAAACTGGACTCTGCTCCCCTCCATATCACTGCCATTGGCACAATAACACATACAGCTGGTGTTACTGGACTCCTCTTTGGCACAGGTTTAGCTATGCTGAACCTCAGCAGCTTCCCTGAGGAACAGGAATTGGGGTCTCAAAAAGCTGTGCCACAGAATGGAAGACAGAAGTGGATCACACCCTAGAGAGGGGTTTTACCAAACAGCCACTTGCTTTTCTCATGAAATACTACCAAATTAAAGTCACAGTGACAGAAATCATGCTTAGAAAAAAAGGAAAATGCCAAGTTGCATTACTTTTCATGTATTTTGATTACTCTGTGAACTATTGGAATGTCTCTGCCTTCAACTTTAAAAACAACTATTTCACCAGCTCTGATTGGGTCATCGTGGAAGTTTGTCAAGAACAACAGGTCTCCCCTGTGAAATGCTGGTTCCATGCTGCCACTACAAACAAAGAGAGAGAGAGTCTATTAGCTTTATGGCAAATCAAAGACCCACCATGAAAACATATAACATTTAAACAGATAAACTCACAATTTTAACCGAAACCTGTTCAGTAGCACTACACAGACATTTAACACAGGCCAAGCCCCAGCAGGTCCCGAGCTGAGCCGGCCTACAGAAGGCTTCCTCACTGCCTCAGGGGAAGGAAAAAAATAAACAGATAGTTTACTGACAAAATGGGTTTTTACTGTAATACAATTTTAAAATACAAACACATATGGTAAAAACAAAAACAATTAAATAAACCAGAAACTGTTTGATGGCTTCTGGAAGCGTAACACTGACTTTCTCCAGGAGAGCACAGGAATGTCACAGGACTACATGTACCTCCATGAAAGCAGAATTATTGCTTTAGAATCCTAACACCTATACAGGGATTACTGTCCCTAGACTGCAGTATGTACACACTCAAATTAGTTTCTGTTAATTAAGTGCACAAAACTAGATTTTCAAAGGCTTTGCATATCTACTGCTTCTGCAAACTTCAATGAAAACTAGACTGCAATGACAGAAGCAGCCTTCTGTTAAGCATCCAAAACCAGTTAGAAAATAAGCATTAGAGTACTTCCTAATGTAGGTGAGATTTCAAACTCCAAATCTACCCACAGGGGACAGGGAGGAGACAAAGGACAATACAATATTTGGCCTTTACCAAGAGAGCCTTTACATTGACTCACCTGAGCACCACAACAATAGGGCTTTCACTCCCAGTAATGACGATCAGCCCTTTCCATATCATGAGGGCAGAAGACACTATCATCGCAAAATTTAAGACTTGGTAATACAGCTATGTAAAACAAACAACAAAAAAAGATTTTTAAAGTTACTGTGTTGTATTTAGAAGCACAATGTAGAACTTCAGCCCAAGTGCACCAGTATATCATAATCCAGGCACGTGGGCTTTCATGCTACCCTCATATTCCAACAGAAGCCTGATGGAACCAGCCGTGGGCACCCCAGTCCCCCAACACCCCGTACAGCACAGCATTCTGATCCAGGCAGGGCCAAGCCTCGACTCGGTCCCTTGGTGTGACATCCCCCTTTGCTACTGCCGGGGGCCTGGGAGGTCTCCAGCAGAGACTTCTGCAATACGGTTACACAGCAGTTGATGACATGTCCCTGACTCCTACCTCAGCTTGTAAGTATTTGAAACACACACGAGAAACACCACAATGTAATATTTCTGTTTAAAGAGAGGAGCTGTGGGGAGAGGAGACAATAAGGGATAATTTCCTGCTACTGTCAGGCAGCAGCAATTTCACATGAGGAAATCTTTCATCAACTTGGCCAAGTTGCTGCTCCGAAATGCTACTGCTTTGCTGCACTCCAGCAGTGGGTACATTTTCTTCACACTACCTCCTTTTTTTTTATTATTTTTTCTTGGCAGCATACGAAGGTGCTCTGGTGAAAAACAGCCCTGCCCATGTCTATTTACCACCCGGCTTACTGATACAAGATATGGAACCAGGGATTTCCAGACCATCATTCCAGTCTGAAAACCTATGTGCTGGGATGTCCAGGCGTATCACCCACTTAGCTTCCCATTGCTCAGGCTCCAAAATCTGCTCGGAAGTACTGGGGGGTTTTAAGTGGTTGACAGACATTAGAAAACCAGAAGCAAACCGCAACACGGAACTGTCACAGCCTGGAAACCGGAAGGTTTGTCCCCGGTCTTATGTTCTCTCTTCCAACCGGTTATTCGCATAATCGTATAATAACGGTAAAATAAAGATACCTACTTTGAACTACAACAGTTCAAAAACACCCACTTGCTTCCGCGTGCTCCCGAACGAAGCCAATTACCGACATTAACACAAAAACGCGGTTTCCCCACCTGACGCCCAAGGTCTGCGGCGGAGCGGCCTCCCCAGCAGCAGGCGCGGAGAGCCCGGCGGCTCGCCGGCTGCGGACCCTCGAGTGGCCTCTGCATCCCCGGCCCGGCCCGGCCCTGCCCTCAACCCGCACACCCCGGGACCCCCCGCTACCTGCCGCTTGTTCATGCGCCGCAGGTCCCCGAAGAGATCCATGTCGGCCCGCAGGAGGAGCGGAGCCGCCCGCGCGGCTCCTCAGGCGCTGACGGCGGCTGCCTGTAGCAGCCCCAGCAAGAAGCGCGAGCCGCAAGGGCTGCCG
>VZTM01006611.1:103810-144345 GCA_013400555.1 Jacana jacana | reverse complement strand
AGGGCGGGGAGGGGAGGGGCCAAGACGGGGAGCACAAGGAAGTGGGTGGTGGAGTTTGTTGTTGTCCCCGTGTGAGCAGAGTGATGGGTCTTCAGGGGTCGTGACTGCGAGGGACACGGAGAGGAGAAAGGGAGGAGATCTCAGGGGCGGCCAGGAGCCCCCTGGGTCCCCAGCATGGAGCTGAGATTCTCACTAGGGAGGAAGTGGAGCCCAGGTGTCCGCTCTGTAAGGTCTGAAGGCATTGATAGAGTCTTGCGCAGCAGCAGGTTTTCTGCAGGTCCCCTCAAGCAGTTTCTCCATACCATGCTATGAGATATATATTTTTAAACAGATATTTTCTCCTTGGTGAAATCTGGGGGGTGGTGGTTCTGTTGGTTTGTTTGTTTTTTAAATGACCAATAAAGATGAAAAATGGTGATTGAGACAAAATGGTTGGGAAGCACAATCAGTGTCAGGGAGACTAACGAATCCCAGTCTCTTGTAGGCAGCAGTTACCCCCAAAACCTGGGGCTGTGTGCTGGTTGTCATGCTTTTTCTAGGACAAATTGAGTCCTTTGGCAGAGTCTGACAGTTTCGGGGCAGCTCTGAAGTCACAAAGCCAATGGCTGCGAATAAACTGGTGGATTTGCACCCCGGATGAGAGTGCAGGTGCTACAATCTAATTCTGTAAGGAGTAGAGCCAGCACAGGGCAAGTCAGCAAAGCAGGAGGGCACCTTTGTTACAAGGCCTGGCAGGACCCGCCGGCGTTTGGGTTCGTGCCTGTGGAGGGGACACACTCTTCTGTCTGAGGCACAAGCCCACATGTAGTTCTGAGGCCACAGCACCTTGGCCTGTCGCTTGGCTATTGATTATTGTACTAAAGCCTAGGAGACACCTCTGCTCACCCGTTGCTCAGGGTGCGTCAGGGGAAGCACACCAGGAATGTGCCTTCCATCCTTTTCCACAGATGCCAGGAATCACCCACGCTTCCCTCAGAGGCTTTGTTATTTCACCACCTGGACGATTTAGATTATTAAAGGTTACATGTATTTTGAAATCTTCCCGTTCCCTGGATGTTTGACTTCAATATTTGTACAGTAGCTCTTGTGGAGCTCTGCAGCTAGAAAATTATGCAAATTTTTTGGTACACAGAAAAATGTAGCTCTTGACATTCTACCTGATTTGCCAGAACCTTTGCAAAGTCCCGGGTGCCGGTGCTACCTGTGTATGTAATATTTGCAGCGCAGCTCTTTGTGTTCAAAGAGATTGGTGGTGGGCAAATAATGAGCACCTGGCACCTGAGCTGGGGAAGGGGGGCTAATGGGCAAAGCTGGAGAAGAGCATCTGCAGCCACACAGGGAACAGCAGAGAAGAAATGCCGTAACTCACTTCCCCAGTGAGGGCTCTCTTTTCCCAAATGCATTTGGAGCTGCGCTGCTTCCCGTCCCTGTTGCTCCACGGGCTGTTAGAGCAGCCAGGAGCGTCCAGAAGTGACAGGGTGCCACTGACACCCACGCCATGCTCTCCTCGGGATGATTTTCCCACCTGGAACTCTTTGCTGCCCCTGCGAGCAGCTGCCTCTGGGGGCAGGTAGGTGGACATCAGCTCCTTTGCTCTGGAAGAAGCTTCTGGTGTGTCAACCAAGCCATAGCGCTGGGAGGGAAAAGATGTGTCAGAGAAGGGGTCTGTCTGGGGGGAACAGGACCAAAGCACAAATGGCAACAGCAACTTGAGCATTCCCTAACGGTGTTCCCCCGGAGCCCCTTGCTTGGGAAGCGGCGCTGGCCCACGTGCCGGCAGCAGGCAGTGTTGTTCACCACCCTCTTGGCCAGCCCCGGTTCGGTTTGCTTTTACCATAAGCAGGATGGTGATCCTGACACCTCCTCCTGCTACTTTTAGCCAGAGGAACCCTGCTGCACCAGGTGTCTCCCCCTTCAGACATTGTCACTCCACATTTGCACCAAACACTGCAGAGCTGAACAAAGCTCCTGGGGACTCCACACCAGACCCCTGGCCTGATTCCCCTCAGTTTATCAGAAAAAACAGTCTCTGAACATCACGGCGTTCTCTGAGCCACAAAGCCGAGCTGAGGATACGGGTTTGGAACCTAACCCTGACTCCTTTGCCTCCTTCTGCAGGAAAGCTCAAGTTTCTGACATGTTTCTGATGGGAATGCTGACAGCTGTCCTGCAACAGCCACAGGGGGCCTTAGAGAACTCCCTCCCCCTTGTTCTGTGGCTTAGGGACCTCCTTCCCCCTTGTTCTGTGGTTTACCTGCAGCTTTGTTCTCTCCAAAACTTCAGTCCTGTTCATTTTCACACACACCCCGTCCATCCTCTGACGAGCTGAAGGGCTGCTTTATCTGTCTGTGAAAAGCAGTAAGTGGAAAATGGCCCCGGGGGGCACACCTTGGCTCTTAAAAGTGATTTCTGCAGCAATTTCGGCTGCGTCTGTTAGACCACGCACCACGTAGTCCCAGGCAGTACTGCACGCCTCGCCTTTGAAATCCCATTAAGGTTCTTTAAAATTGGGCCCCCAACAGGCAAGACTCCCAGAGTGACCCGTCCCAGGGGAAATGGAGGCCTCCGCATTTGGGGTCATTGATGGGGCTTTCTGGCTTAAGCCTCACTCTTCTGAGAGGCTTTTTTTTTCAACAGAAAATCTGAGTACAGACGTTTCCCCGGGGCGTCGTGAAGGCTCTGGTTTATCTAACGTTTCCAGCACGTGCCTCCGAGGGGCATTCTTATTTTGCCACAGTGCTTGTTTTGGGTTTGTGTTGCATTCAAATCCATCTGCCCTTTATCTC
Source organism: Jacana jacana (assembly GCA_013400555.1). NCBI lineage: Eukaryota > Metazoa > Chordata > Aves > Charadriiformes > Jacanidae > Jacana > Jacana jacana. Next base: position 141,559 of record VZTM01006611.1, on the reverse strand, counting down.
AGTAAAATCCCTTTCTCCGCTTTGAGGGTCAGTGTTGGCTGGGCAGCCACAGTTCCACAGTTTAAAACATCTCACTGCTGTACACGGTGCCGATGTCTGATGCCTTCCCGGGCCATTCCTGAGGGGGCTCCGGCGCCGCCCCCGGGGCTGTGATGGGTTCTGCCCCCAGCACAGCTCCAGCCTTGCTGGGAGGGACCCAGGCTCCCCTGCCGTTGCTGGCAGCAGCCCCCAACCTACAAATATGTTCTGCCAAGCAGGCTTGCTGTTGTCCTCGGTGAAAGCTTTTGTGTGTCATACCCTGGTGCCAGGAGACAGATGTTTCCTTCGAGCAGTTTTGCATCACACACCTCCTTCAGTAAAACACTTTTGAGCATGCAACCCCGATGTCTGTGCATTTATTTATTTATAAATTACATAAATGTATGACTTCACTAAAATATTATGCACATTATAAACATATACAAAAAAAATAAGCTAAAAAAGGGTGAGATAGAGCCCTGCTGCTGCCTCCCTGGCCTGTGGTGGGTGCACTTTTGGTGTAGCTGAATCTCACACCCTTTGGAAATGGGCTGGCTTAAGTGGAACCACTTCTGTAAGGGTCTGGGAGCTCCCTCAGCCTGACCTTGGGAGAGGTGAACATGGAAAGGCAGGGGTGAGGGTGGGGGGGGGGCGAGCAGGAACATCTCAGAGGCCTTTGTCTGAAATCCTTCCAGATTGAGGTATGACCCTCCTGGGAGCCGCAGCTGGGACGTGCTGGAGAGCCTGGAGGCTGGTGGTAATTTCTCTGTGGGGGAAAAGCCACATCCCTTTTGTGCCTTCCCAAGGTGTTCTAATTACTAAACAGATTTGATTTTTTTTTTTCCCAAAGCGTATCTGCAGCTCTTCATTTCTGGCCACCTCAGTATCTTGAACTATTTATGACTTTCCCACCCTCTCTTCTCTCCTCTGTGACTGCATTACCCAGGGAGATGAGCAGTGCTGCACCAGCAGCCAAGCTGTCTGCTGACAATATTCATTTACTCTGCTATTTGCTTAGCCTGCACTGAAGAGCTGAGGCTGTAACACTGCCAAGGAAACCAGAAAAGAAATTGCATACGTGATGGTGCTTGGAGACCCGGATCACTGCACCAGATAGATGCTCTGGCCCCTGGTCGCCGAGTTCAGCGGGGAGGAATTTGGCCTCTGGCCACAGAGGCTGCGATTTGATGCTTGTGCCTTGACTTTTATGAGTGTTTGGGAAGCGCATGAATTACATGAGTGGAGCACATCGTGTCTGTGTGGGCAGCCTCGCAGCGAGGCGAACCATCGGCAGCAATGCTGGAATGCTGGTGATGAAGAGATGGTTCTCGGCATACGAAGGGCTCTGCTCGTTTTGCCCACAGCAACAGTATGTAAATGTAATGACCAAGCGATATCCTGAGGCAGTAGCTCCTCCAATTACAGCCTGATTGCATTCACTGGGGACTGCTCTGCATCTTAACTGAGAAAGTGACAGTCACTTAAAGCAGGAAATATCGCTGGACTTGACCTTCGATATCAATCTGGCCGGCAGAGCCGTGGCAGCCCCGGCTGAGGGGTGGAGGGACTGGGGGAGAGTGAGACTGATAATGCAGCCCATCCACAGCCCTGCCACCACATTACAACCTTTGGATGCAAAATAGCAGAATTTGAGAGTATAAAATAAATGAAGTGGATAAAGGCTTCTGCCAAATCACATTAGGGGAACATATCTGTGGGGGATACAACGCTCAGATTATTTTGCTAATAGTCACATTACTGCTCCAAATACGTTTTTTCCTTCAATTTGGAACCAGCGGGGTCAGAGAAGAAAACTGCTGTGCCTCCAGTCCATTCCCCAGATGGATTTGGGTCATTTTGAATGCCCTGTCTTCCAAACCCCCTTGTAGCAGAGGAGAAGAGGGGGTGCTTCGGCACAAGGGTTCTGCTCTTGCCCCTGGTGGCATCAGCCCACCCCGGGTGATGGCTTCGGTGGGGACAGGGACCTCTGTGCATGTGGGGATCTGCCACCCCCTCTTGGATGCGAAGCCCAGGGATGTGGGTCGGGCAGGGCTTCTGCCTGCTCTGCTCGCCACAGTCGGTGCTTATTTCTCTGCTCACTCCATTCACCTACCCTTTGCCCGTCTGGGCACCGAGACAGATAACCTTTTAGTAGTAATCTGAAATTCAAATACAAAGAATTGACTCCTGAACTGCCCTAATATTTGACAAAGGTCTTAAAATAAAGTATTTTTTTCGGTGCCCTGCTATTGGCCTGGCTGCTGCGTGTGTGTGCAAGGTGTACTGAGAAAGGGAATATTAACAGAATGAAAAGGTCAGAGTTACATAAAAATCCTTTTAAAACTAAATAGACCTGCTGTACTGAATTCCCCACAGACTGGCAGAGGTGAAGAACAGAACATTTGGGCCTTTGGAGGGTGGAGTTGTGCTTCTGTCAAGGGCTCTCCAGAAATGAAAAACCACCCCAGAGGAGTCTGGGGGTGCAGGTGCTTCTGCGGCACCTCGTCTGCCCGCAGTGGGGCTGGGCAGGGGCTGCACGGCAGCGGAGGCCAACGATCCCTTCCTTCCCATCCCACGGGTTCCGTGAGGTTTAATCCCTCAGTGGTAAATCCTCAGAGAGGGGGTGGAGACAGGAGGAGCGTTAGTGTCATCACTGTAATTGACTGTCGGTGTCACAACACTAATTGACAGCAAACAATTCAAATGTCACATCTCATGTAAAAAGATGTTTCAATATTTTCTTTGCAGTTTACAGGAGGAAATAATTCCCCACCGTGTTCAAACGGGGATGCTTTTGCAGTGTGAACTGCAAATGCCCCCCAAGCTGGATGGACACGGGGACGAGCCCAGCACACCCAGGACCACGACAGACACACACCCAGGGGCTTCCTGCAGCAAAGGAGCCACCCTTTCCGAAAGGGACAGCCAAACAAAACGTGGAACTTTCCGGGCCCAACATCAGGTAAAACGGCAGCAAACAAACAGGCTGGTCATTGGCAGGAAATCTCTGTTCGGGCACGACCGGCTTCCAGGCAGAAGGGTCTCGAAAGGGACCGGGCAGAGGCATCGCTGCTGGAGAAACGCTTGGACCCCGGGGAGAGAGCGGTACCCCCAGGGTAATAACGCGTTACGAGTATCTGCAAATCTTGAATTACTCAGAAGATACAGAAGGAAAAGCCCCACTGTCTGGAGGAGCTGGAGGACAAGGCAAGAAACATGGTGGTATTAATCGCCCTTGTCCCCTGGGTCTGGTGTTCAGAAAAAGCCATGGTCCCTCCCTCCTCACCCAGGCGGCACATCCCTGCCTGCAGAGAGGAACCAGCACCTGGAGGAGAAGTTACATGCTCCTGCCATACCCAGGTGTGTACAAGCTCCGACACAAACACGTCTGGAGATTACAGGGCAGCTCAAGACCCACCACCCCTTAAACCTTTCACAAGACCACTAGAAGGAGAGTTAAACCTATCTTCCAGTTAAAACTGCATGGAGCCAGCAGCCGAGGGGCTGAGCTCCCCTCACTGCCTGGGGCAAAGCACACATGTGGTGCCAGTGGCAGTGGCAGTGGGGGACCCGGCAGCCGGGCTGTGACCACCATTGCACATCGTGCCCGACAGCTTGAAAGCTGAAAGTCACCTGAAGGTGACTTGTCACTACCTTGCAGCGTTTTCGCTCCTGGCAGCACCACCACTGACTCAAGCCACCGGTTGACAGTGTCCCCCGCAGGCACAGGAGAGTGAAAAGGGAAAAGAAGTAGCAGGATTAGGAATGGCTGTGAAAAATTTAACTTTTATTATCTGTTGACTGTATACAAAACACCATTCTGCATAGTGACAACTCCTCTGTGGCACAGCTGAGAGTGCACACCAACAAAGCAGTGCTGAGGAGGAACAGGGGTGATGGAGGGGGCAGCGATGGCAGCACACATCACCACGAGGCCCTGTGGCCCCGGTGGGACGGGGAGGATGAGGAGGACGGGGAAGGACCTCACCACCATCAATGTGCTGGGAACACAAACGGTGTGACGAGCATCTACCAACAAACCAAACAAAGAGTGAGGATGAAGAGAGAAAGAACTAAGGTACCCCCCACCCAATTTCCAGAGTCAGACAGAAGTTTTACAGAGGTGGCTGAGAAGGACCCGTAATTTTTCAAACACTTCCATTTTTTTAAAACTAATGATAAATAACAGAATCTGGCAAATCGTTAGGGGCAAAATGCTCCACATTTATTTACATATGAAATGTGTTTAATACAGTTGTAATGGACATAGTGTATAGTAACATCTGACAGCAGCAAGACTTTTAAGGGACCGAACAATTACTACCGTGTACCATGCAGCTATCTATATATACACAACCTCTTTTAAAAAAAAGTACAAAATTTTTTTTCAGGGATACATACAAGGTATAAAATGCAAAAACAAACCAAAAATATAACTCTCACAGAGAACTCTATATGAAAGGGACAGGATGGTACCTCTTGTGAAAGCGCAATTAGTGATATCAACACAGTCTGAAACGGCTGAAGGAACTTCACGTGGTCTGTGCGGGAGCCGAAGGCCCCGGTGACCCCCCCGGGCCAGAGTGGGGGCGTCGGGAGGGCTGTGGCTGCGTGTGACACCGAGCACCAGAACGTTTGGCATTAGCACAGGGAGCTGGGACGCACCAGCCCCTCTAGCAAGGGAATGCTATTTTCTTCCAATAGCCAGAGAAAAGGGAAATAGATAATGCCGTGTGTTCACTTCTATATAGTGTTTAATAAATTACATGACAAAAAACATCATCATTATAAACCTATTCCTCTAATGACATCCTACCTGTTAAATGCAGAGCAGCCCAGCCCTTTTTGTAACACTTTGAGCTTCGATCACAAGCACCTGATGGTCTAAAAAGAATCACTTCATGGTACAGAGTTGTGCAATTAGACTTTTCAAAAGTACTTGACCATTCTAGGGGCTCTGCACCCCGTCTGGTGCTGCCACCTAAAACCAGCCCTGCATCTAAACGTGTGCAGTGCTACTTTTGACTTTTAGTTTTATTTTATTTTTTTAAATATTTATATTTAAGAGAAAGTTTAAAAGCTTCCTTAGACATTGAGAAGCACAAGTTCTCAGAATTTAAAATCTCCCCCCTTAGCTGGCCGGCCCTCCCGCTCTCCTCCAGTGCTGCCTCCCGATGCAAATACGACACAGCCTCCGAGAGCCCCAGGAACTGCCCCCACATTCAGAACTCTGTTTTAAAGAAACTTACTAGAAAAAAACAGAACAGAAACAAAACCAGAAAAACCCAAATTTTCCACTAGATACCAATACAAACACATAACAAAGAGTATAAAAGTTATTAGTTTAAATATATACAAACTTTTCAACCCAAATACTGCTTCAATGGTTTGAGAGCACAGACAACGAGGTGAAGGGCACACTTTTATGCAGAATATATTGCAACAGCCTGAACAGTACTGTTAACACTATGATACCTTGAGCTTTCTGTAGCAAAAATGTCATTAGTATTCCAATGTGGAGAGAGAGTTCTGCGTCCCGGGTGACCCCATCACTTCTCGGCAGAACTCATTCTTTTGGACTTGATGAAGGCCATGCCGTGCGTTCTCATGTGCGTGTTTAAGGCCGCTTCAGTTTCGAACGTCTTTGCGCATACTTTGCACCTCCTGTCTGAGGCCGCGCTGTCGGACGACTCCTCCTCCTGGCTGGGTTTGTTCTCCTGCTGGTTATCCTCCCCGGAGCCGTTCTGTTTGGATACCGGCTGGGGCTCCTTCAGCTTGTGCACGATGAAGAGGTGCCTGGAGAGGGACACATGGGACGTGTAGCAGAGTCCGCACTCCCGGCACTGGTAGGAGGAGCCGTCGGATTTGTGCTGAGGAATGTGTTCGTGAAACTGGAGGAGATTTTCTGTGGTAAAGCCGCACACGGCACACTTGTGAACTTTAAAAACATTTATCTTTAGCTTCTTCAGCGGCTGAGTGATTGCACCTCGCGGAGGCCTGAACTCCAGCACGGGCTCTTCCAACTTGCGCTTTGGACTAGGAACCTAAAAAACGCCACAAGGGGTAGATCACGTAAGCAAAGCCAGCCAGCTCGCTGCAGAACTACCTGTGACTTGCAAACACGGGAAAGCTCTCCTTTGGTAGAGCCCAGCACAACTTTGATAAGCACAGTATTTGAAATAACACAAGCAAGTATACGTAGTACCTGTTGGAAAGCCGGGGCTTTTCTTTGCCACCAGCTGCACAGGGAGTCTGTTTTGTCAGCTCTGACAGAGGTACCGCGTCCAATAGACTGCATAAGCTTGGGCAAGCATCTGCCAGCCTAACCGCACCCAGGCACGCACACCCGTGCCCAGGCTGCAGAGCATCAGCCGAGGAACTTCTCAGCACCACCTTCTGGAACTCTGCTTTCATTAGTTAATACTAATTCATGCCTGAAATCTGACCTGACAGATTATCTCCCAGTTGCTAGTACCCAAACCAACATATTGCCAAAGGGTGAATCAACAGGCATGATTTTAAAAACTAATTAAACGGATCGTTTCTTCTATTGTCTTTCTTCCTTCAGGAGCATTTCCCAGGAATCTTCTGCATCCCATGGAGCTCAGAAACGCTCCCTGACGATGATGAATACAGTGCTTATAGCTGCTGTGTTATCAACACTTAAATAAGACAAGAGTATGTTGGGCTGAAAGAGCCCTGTAAAGGACAACAGGACTTTTTAAAGAACAGGGATGTTTGTGTCTCTGCTGTCAGCTCTCTGCTGGGTGAGTCTGCTCAGGTGAAATTCCTTATTATATAGAGCCTGGAACACTAACAACTTTGTCAATTTCTGTATGTAAGGAGTCCCTTTTCCGGGGGGCTCTACTTCACAGAAGCTCACACATCTATGGCATCAAAATACCTGCACCTACTTACAAGATGTAAACCCACAAAGATGCACTCTGATGGAATGAATCTTCTCAGTGATTACCTTTGTGTCTTCTTTTACTTCCGTTTCTTCCATATTGGCCGATTCAGCCATTTCTTTCACATCAGGGTCCCTAATGCCATGCATCAACAGAATGTGTTTCTCCAGCATCAACCGCTTGGTGAAAGTTCGCCTGGAATCTGGGCAGTGCCTACATGAACACAAGGCAGACAGGCAGGGATTCAAACATCACGCCTAGCAAAAGGATATGAAGAAGAATGTAAACGGGACTAGCAAATAAATCCAGACGAGAGTACAATCTATTACGGACAGGACACTGCCTGTCCCATCAATCGCAAAGAAATCCAGCTGGCAGCCCGTTCTCTCGGCTGGGACTCTCGTCCTCAATAAATAAAATAAAAGCACAACTTACGAGCACGTGTAAACCTTCCTAATGCCTTTGTGCTTGATACGATTGTGGCGACATAAGCTGTGGGATGAACTGAAAGATTTGTCACATTGTCGACAGGGATGTTTCTTCATTTGCTTCAAAAAAAAACACCAACACCAGAAACAAGCATTAACTAAAAAAGCTCAGTAAGAGTTTGCAAAAAACCAACCAAACTTGGAAAGAAATGACTTCCTATTTCAGGCTTAGTTCACTTGCTTGTAACTGAGTACGAGTCACTTACCTTCCCATGTTCTTTCCTCATGTGAGAGATGTAGACGTCTCTCTGAGTGAAGAGCCGGTCGCACTCCCAACAAGTCCAGCCAGGATTGGCCACTTTTTTAGGCTCCGCTTTCCTCATGGGAGACGGGGATTTCTTCTCCAACTTTTCCGTTCCGTTGACAGATTTTGCATCCTCTTTGTTGTGACTGGCTGAGTTCTGGGTTGTGGGTTTAGTACTGAGAGGCAGATTTATCCCCAGGTTTGGTGGCCCCTCAACACTTTTCAGAGTTCCATGCATAGACTACAATAAAAGAGGAGAAAAAAGTACAAAACTAACCCAGATGTATACAGTTGTACTGACAAAACACCAAGACCCTCAACCAAAAGTCTTCAGTTACTCCTTTGTCATACTACTGTCAGATCACAAACTTTAACTTAAAGCAACATGATTAAGTAAAGGCAAGGCCTAGCCCACAGAGAAACCAGTAACAGCACTAACAGACACCATGCGGAGCTGAAGAGAAGTGTTCTTCAGTGGCTGGACATTTCCACCAGAAAAAGAAGGAGAGTGTTTATGTTAAGTTTAAATTGCTGTTTAATGGGCAAGAAAAAAAGGCCCAAGAGGCACTTTATGTTAAGTTTAATTTCTTGCTTTACTTACCTAACATTAGTTGAGCATCCTCATTTCAAACTAGGTGACTAGAGGTTTCCAAGAGAGAAGATTTTTAGTGACACATTTTGACTTGTCACATTGGTAAATAAGACAAGAAAAGGCAACTCTGGAACAATCAGGCAACTGTTTTGTTTACAATATATTAACATCTTATGTTGAGGCTGCGCTAAGCCCTGTCTCACCCCGTGCTCAAGTTATGACACCCTGACGTAGGGCTCTGTCACTAACAGTCCTCAGAGGCAGCGGTGTGCAGGGCTGAGAGGTGCCCAACAAGCTGTTCTCATGCACCCTGCAGCTCTCAGGTAGCGATGCCTCCTTACTGATTCATTTCTAGACTTTAGGTAAGCTATCAGTGAGAAGGAAGAACTCTCCCACCTCCTCCTTCCCCAGTGCCTGCAGCCCGTGCCACACGCTGGTGGTACTTGAGCCTACCAAAAGGGACCAGCTGAGGACGACCCGGCCTTCAGCTGCGTTGGGAGTTCTGTATGTGAAGGTGGACACACCAGGAACGAGTCCATGGGCTCTACACCAACAAAGGTGACTGCAGCCCTGACTCAACATGCTGATGAACAGGGATCTCACTCTCAAGGGCTCCTTCCTGTCTAAAAGACTAGCCATCCCAAACGTGACTGCTCTTCCTACAGGTAATCTCAGAAACAAAGCCCCATCCAACACATTCTCCCTTCTGAGAATGTAAGAATACAGATCTGAGACTCCAGTACGATACTTCATTATGAAGTTCCTTCGTAAATCCTGTGGCTTTTGGGACTACATGCTGACTCTACAGCAAGTATCAGCCCCATCTGTAGAACATGGTCTTCTATTTAACAACTTTTAAAAGCCAGTAATTTAAAACCCTAAAAGGTTATTAAAAATCAAAGCACACAGGCCTGGCTCTGGGAACACACGAAAGCTGTGCAGGAGAGGAGGGGGCTGCCTTTAGTCTCCCACCACTCCAGGACGAGAGCCATGGGAAAATGAGACACACATTTTGCCAAGAAGAACCATTCGCATCTGCAGGAATTATTGTAGTTATTTTTTTCAGCTTTAAATAACCTCCTTCTGAGCTTCTCTCTCTTCTCTCTACCCCTTTCTGTTCTATTTTCAGCCAGGTCTTCTCTGCCTTGATGGCTGATGTCTAGCCACACCAAACAATTACTTCTTGCGCTGAGCTCTGCCCTTGTCTGGCGCTCGTCCTCTCCACGGATCCTTGCTGTGTTTAAATCTGCACTGGTTTTTCCATTTCCCCTTAACTGGACTCCAGTTTGTACTTGTCTGCTGCTGTCTCTACTACTGTACACACATCCTAAAGACAAAAGCGCGAGCAATTCTGAATAAAACTGTTACTGCACATGTATGTTCTAATCCCCTCATTTTATTGTTAAAAATGTCTGATTCGTTTCTAGTGAAACATGCTAAAACTAGTTGAAAGTACAAATACTGGCAGGGAAACCTAAAGCCCAAACAGGGCCATTTAAGGTATCTGGATAAATGTGAGACGATCCTTACAGTAAACAAGGACTAGTTCAGAAAGATTGGCTTTAAGAGCAACTCTTTCTTCAAGACTTGTGCTCTTGGTTTCAACACACCTTCACAGTTGAGACTAAAATGCAGAATGATGGTGTGAGCCGACAAGAAAGCTGTCTGGTTCTCCACTGCTCTATCCCAATTTTACTAAGCCTTATGTGTCACTGTGGGGGAAACCCATTGCTGCCATCCTGGAGTGAGATGCCCTGCAATGCTGCAAATATCTTCAGCTGGTACCAGGCACTGCATCTTGCTCCTAAGGGGTAGGACCTTTTGGCACTGCTAATGGATTTGGTACACATGACACAAAGTAAGGCAGCATATTTCAAATACACGGCTAACAAACGAGAGCCAGGGCACTGCTGACTCTGAATAACATCACTTGCAAGGACGACAGTGAATCTTCTTCAGTTATGGGGGTCCTTCTGAGAAAATCCACCTGGAGGGTTTTTTTTCAAGGCTCATACCTGTTCCTGTTCGTATGCAAACACACAGAAATAACCTCTGTGCCTATTCAGGAAACATACTTCTTCCTGACGGTCACTTCTGAGCATCAAAGGTTTGGTTTTCTAACACACTCAAGATTCTCATCTCCTCACACTGGAATAATACTTAGAGCACCGTAAATAAAGCTCAATATTTATTAGGACTGGACTGACTTTCTTCACTATACCTGCTATTATTCTGATAACATGACCTATGGGATGCAGTGCGCTGAGATACTCCTCCTGTACCAAACCCCAACATTCATAGAGAAAAAACGAGTTAGAGGTTACATCACAGACACACATAACATTTTAACATTTGAGAGCATTATTCACAGACTACTCTTTTGGAATAATTAACCTCTCTCTCTCAGCAGTCGCCTTGTTCTGTGCCTTTTAACAGTACTTTACCACAGCATACATTGCACAACACATGGTATCTAGGAAGGAAACAAGAGAAGATGCCTACACACCTTGATATGATCCATCATAAGCTGTTTCTGTGCATATAGGAGAGAACAGTCTGGACACTTGAAAACAGACACCTTCTGGTTTTCAATGTGCTGATCAAAGTGGCGATAGAGCAAAGGTTGTAGAGTAAACACAGTGTCACACATAGAGCATTTATATATTATTCTAAAAACAGAAGTACAATAAACAATGTCAGTCACGTTGATGATCTATTTGCAAGAATCATGATGTTAACTTTTTTTTTGCTCAGCAGAGATAAGATCTGACAGGTTTAAGCAATCATTTCACACTGCCTGGAAAAAGTTAAAATTACACTAATTCAAAACATCCTCAAATTTCAAAATATAGGAGCAGTAGAAAAAAACAGCAGAATGGAAAAAAAATCATTTAAAAGTGCAAAGAAGCAGCCAGAAAACAGCAGCATATGCCAGTCACATATGTAATACACAATATGACAGTCACATGCCTCACCTCATAACTGAAGGACATAGACCTGTTCCAGGTCGCAAAGCAACACGTCTCAAGGCAGAGATCAATTCGCCCATAACTGGTAACATACTTCAAGAGAATTTTCTCTTTGGTGATGTACATGGATTGAGGCTGCTGATGGCCAAGCCTGCACCCTGTTAATGCTCTGAGGCTGAAACGTCACAGGACAGTGAAGTCCCTTTTTGCAGTTTTAAGCCTTTAAGCATCCATTGAAGCAATGTAGGGAAACAGATACACCGATTAACAGAGAACTAGGTAGGTACTGGACACTAAAAGCACAGCCCCTGAAAAGGAATGCGATAGCCAAAACTCTGCATCACCAAATCCTGTCACACAAAATGCTAAGAACATGATTAAACCTGTATTTTTAGCAGATCCATGTCACAGGGCTGTCCAACAGACAAAAATCACAGGGAAACCAGAAACACAGCCCTCTGACCTAAACGCTGCAGTAACTGCGACCTGAGAGTAGTTTGAAGCTGGTTTCATTTTGCTGATGATTTTATAATGGAAAGCATAATTTCAATTTCATTCTAGGTAGTTATTTACTTGATAGTTTGCTTGTTGATTTTGCTTATCTGTATGTTTCATACTATTAAGAACGATTTCCCTGGCAACTAAAGGTGAGTAACAAGATCAGCCTTTCAAACTGCAACCTGAGAATGTACCTGGTTACAACTGCTCAGTAATTCTGTCCTCTCAGAAACATCACACTTTTTGTTAACTTGGAAAATAAAGGAAAGGAAATGACAGGTGAAAGAGAAGTAAGACAGAAATGTGCTGCAGTGGTGGGAGGAGAGAGCAGTGTAACCCATCAGCCATCACCAGTGGTGGTGCTGCACAAGTTCAGCTCAGGTCACAGAAACCCCAACCAGGGGCTTCCCCTGCAAAAGCCCAACTCCTAATTCCACCCATTCCAGGTTCAGCTCTGTCCTCAAGAATGACCTCTCATTAAAATAACCCAACACAAACCTGCTTCCTGGAATGACCAACTTTCTCATTATGCACATAAATGTTCCCAGTCCCTTCTATATCCCTCTAAGCATCTACCATCAACGGCACGTTGTTCACAAGCTCCAAAGAGCACTCCACACTGTGTCTGGAGTTGACAAGGACAGGGACATTGCTCCGATGTCCAAGCTATTCATGGAGCCCAATTATTGGAAATAATGAGAAATAGTATGTTTCACAGAATCACAGACTAGTATGGGGTTGGAAGAACACTGGGGAGAACGGTGGGGAACATTTAACCCTGTGAACCACACAAAGCACTATTTTTGTGGTGCCTCAAGTGGTGCCAGCCTGTCAGAGGTGCTAAGATCTATCTGATACTCACACCGCGTCCTCTGATGACCACACGCCACCACACCGCTTCAGTATCCGTGGTGGAACCAGACAGTGATCTCCACTGGAATGATTTAAGGTCTGTTGGATATGAATTTATCTTTGCAGGGTTACATCACTTAATCAAATAAACTATCCTCTACTGTATGTTTCTGATTCTCACTGTATCTAGAGTAAGGAACAGCAGACTACAGAGTGCCGAGGTGGCACCAAGCCAGGCACGGGACGTGCAGCTTTTCACTTTTCAAAAATCCTGTTAACAAATTCACTATTATCTTAGAATAAATACAGACATTACTGCACAGGAAAATACCTTCATATCACATGAAATATGTTTAGTGTTTTGAAAGCTTCTGTATCAGACTATGGTATTTCTTCTTCCCATATTTTTTTTCTCTAAAAAAATGATAGTTGTGGGATAATATACTTTGTACCAGTAGTACAGTACATACCCATAATTTGGCTTGATAAACAACCACTTTTCTAATCTCAGCCATAAAAAATATCCATGCCTATGAAGTTACACTGTTTACTGCAAGAAGAAAATCACATATAAGCTTTGGTTTCCCATAAAACCCAGGCAGCATCTCTGCACAGCCCTCTCCCGCAGCACACCTACGCTCAACGACAGGACAGCCATCCATTTCCCTCTGTCAAAATAATCTCATTTCATCCCACTGAGAATCACGGCACACAAACTTCATTTTTCATGCCTGAAATAGTTTCCCGTAGCTGTTCTGAAACTCCCATTTGCACTGTAATTGCAAATCACAGGGTTCCAGTAACTGCCAGAGGCATTTACAAATAAAAACGAGTTCCCGTAAACAGTGAAGCGAGAAGAGGGCAGAGTCCCTCGGGATGGGACCGTCCCCAGTGCACCTTTGGGACAGCCCAAGGCGCTGGCGCTGTGGGACATGTGTTGGGCTGCACCTCTGTGATGGCCGGAGGAACATCTGGATGCAAGTCCTACAACATCTGCCAAAAGAGGGAGCTTGGAGACTCAGGGTCAAGGGTTGGACACCTTTGACACGCTCAATGAGAACTCACCAGCTTCACCTTGCAAACACAGGCGGCTACTGTACCCTTCACTTGTTTTAAAACTTTTACTTCAAAGAACAAAAATTAACTGAGCTTACGTGGTGGTATCTGCAGTGTCTACATGACTATTACATCCCTTCTTTCCGGTAATGGAGCTGTTAAGCTTCCAAACCAAGGCCAGTCACGTGCAATGGAGACACCAGCCAACACAATCCCGTAAACCAGCAGCAGCAGCAGCAGACTGGTCAAATGTGAATGTATTTCCTCAAATCAGCCTTTGTCAGCTCTGCTGTGTGCTGGCTGAGCCACAGCTGGACCACTGTGTCCAGTTCTGCTTCCCACAACTCGAGAAAGACACAGACAGACTGCAGAGGGTCCAAAAGAGGGCCACCAAGATGATCAAGGGCTGGAGAACCTGCCCCATAGGGAAGGACTGGAGGAGCTGGGTCTCTTCTCCCTGGGGAAGGCTCACGGGGACCTCATCACCGTGTTCGGTACTTAAAGGGCGGCTACAAAGAGGACAGAGGGTCCCTCCTCACAAGGAGCCACATGGAGAAGACAAAGGGAAATTGAGTACAAGTTGCACCAGCAGAGGCTTCATCTTGATAGAAGAAAGACATTTTACAGTGAGAACACTCACTCACTGGAACAGCCTCTCCAGGGACAAGGCTTTCAAGACAGGGTGTTAGACCATCTCACCTTGGCTCCCCTTCCCAAGAATGGCAGGACCCGATGATCTTTCGAGATCCCTTCCAACCCGGGCTGTTCTGTGCCTTTAACACAGAACATTACAGCAGATAAACCAGAATTTGAGTGGTTACAAACATCTGATGTCAACCTGACCAAGATACCTGACAGATATCATCACAAACTAATTTAAACACTAACATTTCCTTTTGAAATTGCTGCTGAGTAGCAGAAATGCATGAAGCTAATTCTGAGAAGAACCACAGGTCCTGAGAGCTGGAAACAGCCATATCTTATTAAATGGTAAAAGAGCAGTCAATTGGTGGCAACACTGTACCACCCACAAGGTGCTTGTGGAATGGAAACAAAGAACTGCAAACACTGCAAAGTCTGGAAAAATCCTACTCGTCACCTTGCGTGCATGTTTCATTCACCTTGCCTGATGAAACCCAGCAAATTTCAAGAGTATGCTCCTTCTCCATAGCAGCACTCAACCACCAATTCTACCACCTAGTACAGTAGTACCGCATAAAATCTTAGTTTGGTCTCTTTATAATAAAAATAAATTTATAAAAGAATACAATTATAAGCACATCTTATGTATGGAAAGAAAACTATTGCTAAATACTTAATTGATGAAGTTGGTCAGGAACAATTCAACAGACAGAAGCACGATTCAAGGAACGTGCACTTCTCACAGGTGAAGTACCTGACACAAATACTGATCTCAACCTTTCAGCTCTCTCTAGAGACTTGGGTGAATCCGAAACAAGTTGTAGATTAAATGTTGGTGTTTCAAAGCCGCTCACTGAAGATGCCATCCTGAATTAAAACAAGGTGCCATTTCTCACTGGGCAGGAAAATGCTCACTGCTCCCAAACCTGTGGCTTTCCTGAAGAATAATGCAGTAGACGGAAAAAGGAGAAGGGATCTCACAGGAAAAGCACCATTGGACAAGTAGGTGGCTGCGACCCACAGACCAGGGTTCTGCAGGGGGCTGCAGCCTGCAAGAATGGCCCGGGTCAGCCCGAGAGGACACTGCCACTTCCAACACCACCTTCACCCGCTCGGCCGATGGCACTGGGAGAAGAGATTTTCCCAGTTCACCCAGATAACTGCCTGTGAGCATGTAAGTGAAAAAAAACCCCAAACTAACTTTTTCTCGCCTTTTCAACCAGATGTTATGAAAATCACTGCATTATAAGCCCTGCTAAGCCTCAGCTGTTCCAAAACCACATGATCTTAACTCACAGCAAAAATGCAGATGAGCTAAGCAAATTAAAAGATAGGGAGCAACGCACCACCTGCCTGTCTGAAGCCCTTCTGCAATCACTGCACCACTCTCTTGTAGCGCCCAGCGTTTGAGGAGCTGCTATTGCTGTGTTCATGGAAATTTAACCTTTGCCAAATAAACTGCCAGCTCAAAACTCACGGCAACACTATTACGTGAAGTCCCCACGTTACCACCAGGGTGACAAACTGCTGGCTGCGCAGCAGGTGACATCTGAGGTGACAAGCAGAGGAGAAGAAGGCAATCTCCCGCGTTACCCAGAGGCAGGCAAGTGCAGCAGCAGAGGAGTTTTGCTTACTTTGGTTCGCCTATCTTGATGCCCGGGTGCTGGGTGTAGGCGTGGGAGTGGGTGCTGGGAGCAGACTTAAACGCCATGGGGCAGATGGGACACTTGTAAAAGACTTCACAGTGAGAGCCCTGGATGTGGGATTTGAGGGCGGCCACGTCCGAGTACACCACGTTGCAGTGCACGCAGCTGCAAAAGAGCGGAGAAGGGTCAGTCCAGCCCAGCCTGAAGCGGTACCCAAAGACTCATTTTCAAGCACGTGCAGAGGATAAACATATACATACAACCCCATAAAACCATGTCATTCTGTCAATTTAAACAACTGGGTAAGAATCAACGTAAACAGAGATTTGAGTAGCAGAAAGTAAGAAAAAAGAAATTTCCCAAATTTAATTTGAAAATCCAAGAGATTTGAAGTCAGAACATGTTTTTATGGCATTATCACAAATCAGACAGAGAGGCTGACAGAGGCATATTCTATTGATTGTAAAAATGATGCTTAAATCCTCTGCAAATTCGTAAAGGCATTTTTATCCCATGCAGTGGATTGTGTAAGGTACGCCACAGCGATCTAGGAACTACCACCAAAATGGAAACCCAGTAAGGAAAACATTTCCACCGTTTCCCTTGCTTAGATTCAATGAAGACAAACTGGTAATGATTTTCTGTACATATAATCAAATCAGCGCTTGGATTTCAAAGCAAACAAACAAAAAAAGAGTAATTTAAACTCGGGACGACTAAACCGAATCTCTACGATCAGATCAATCTACCAGATTGGAATTCTGAAAACAGCTTTCAAACACATACTTCTGTTGTGTCGAATATTTGTGACCTTTCCGCATCTATTCTAAAATGGAACGATTAAAAAAAGTCAAGTTAATGTTAGTACACAAGAATCTCTACACAATCCGGCCCCTTAGGGTGCTGTACATCTCCAGTACTAACCGCTACCCAACCAGCCCGGGAACGTACTGCAAGAAGCAATTACAGAACGCCCTGCCAAACGAACACATCCCTCACCGAGCGGTGCTTTCCAGTAAGAGCTTCACAATTTTAATGTAGAGGGCCTCTATTCTTCCAAAATTTTAATTCTGGCATCTATCATGGCAGGATGACTGTTGCCATATAAACATCAAATCATTCCTGACACTGTTTTAAGGCCACAATGACAGCAATAAAGCAGGAAACACAGTTACACATTGCATTCCAGAATACCGTTTTCCTCTTGAGACGTATCAGCTTTGAATGTTATGAAACGTCACCCCTTCTTTTCTGAGCACTTCATTTACATTCTTCGTACGATTGATCAAGTTTATGTCTATCTAGTCTCTGCTCACCAATGTGTTTTCTAAAGGAAATGGTCCTTTTTTTGGGTCTGTCAAGATATTCCCTGCTTACAGAGATGAGCAGTTCTGCACAGTGGTACAGAGCTGGACCCTCTCACTGACAGACCTACCCCAAGGTGTCACCTCAGGAGAGCGGGGTGTCACCTCTCACCTCCCTGTCCCACCCTGCCTGGACTTTATTTTCTAGTGATGTGACGAAGTAAATGATCCTCAGCATCCACCACTCTATTAGAAGAGCCCCTAAGGACCAAGCCTTCCATCCTTGGACTGCTGGAACAGCTGCTTGTTTGCAACTCAGAAGGATGACATTAAACTTAAGGTGGAGATTTTCAGCAGATTCGGTTCAGACAACCAGCCTAAATCACTGAAACCAAACTGAACTCCTCCACAGAGGTCCTTTGGAAGGGCAGGTTGTGCTGTTCCTCGAGCAAACAACCTGTGGTGACCAGGAGATGCCGAGGAGTCCAAGAGGGGAGACATTAAATCTCACAGACACTGCTTTTCTTTGCTGAGGTGGCTGTAGTTTAGTCTCAACATATACAGAAATTCTGACTTGGGGTGATGTGAGCTCTTTATGATACACCTTGAGAAGTTTAGTAGCTTTACTTTAGATTCACAGTGAAGGATCTGTGAGTCTTCTGGTGCCACTGGTGCAGGCCAGGAGTCCCTGAGGATGGTTCTATCTGTGTCCACAGCCCAGAGGCAAGGGAAGAGGCGTGGAGGTAGCAGATGTGAGAAATTTCTAAGACAGACGGACTACAGCTTGGGAGGGAAGAAGAGAGAACAACCCAAAGAGCTGTGAGCTGTGCTGTTCCGCAGGTTCAGTCTGGGAGAAGCGGCTGGAGGCAGGGAAAGTGCTTTCTTCCCTTGCTGGTAGATGTGACGGCTGCCCTAGTAAACGTGGTCTGCTGGTGAGATGCTGCATGCCCTTCTTCAGCCAGGCAGGGTGGAGCAGAGACGTGTCAGGGCTGTGGAGCAAAGCTGGGCTCTTCTCATTTCCCGCTGTGCTGCCTGCCACTTGCTGTCAGCAACACTAACACAGAACCATTTTTCAAGACTTTCAAAACTTAACATTTCCATGAGATGCCTCTGATCCCTGTTTTCTCAGTGAACTGCCATAACAGGGAAACTGAAGAATAAAAGGGAAACTGAAGAGTAACAAAGAGGACACAAAAGACCAGGCTGTCTGAATGAGAAAGGTAATTTTCAAGTACTGTAAAGCTCAGGAATCTTGAGTTCCCACAGGAAGGAGCAGCCAGGCAGGTGCAGTATGCCCATCAGCATCTTCACAATGAATTCTGGCAGTAAATACCCAAAATAACTTTTCTACCAGAGAGAACAATCCAGAATTCAACATTTTGAGAAAACTCAGAAGGTTTTTTCTAAGATCCTAAAATTAAGAAAATCATGTGAGTGCTCTATAAACTGTAAAGTCCTGAATCTGACATTTTACAGCTGGATGAGAGAAGCTAATTTTCTGATTTAATAACGTACAAAAGCCAATGCCCAAAACAAAGCAGAATCCTAATGTGGTATTTATTCCAAAATGTGTGGGACTAAAAGCAGTGTTGCCATGACAACCTTGCACCCAGGAAGCTGTACTCTACAAACAATGCTTATGAAAATGCACAATTACCTTTAAAAGCATCGATTATACGTAAAGTGGCAACAGAAGCAACGCTATACTGACCGGAAGCCAACTCTTCGGGTGTAATGCAGGCAGTTCTTAGTGACATGGGTCTGGAAGTGGACGGATCTGCAGATGGCTCCGCACTCGGGACAGGTGTATGGAGATTTGTGCTGATGAATCCTCTGGTGCGATGCAAAGCTGCACTGGTTGGGGAGCAGCATCTGGCAGATATTGCACGTCTTCTAAACGATAAACCAGAACAGACGAAACAAAAGGTTGGGTTCAGCTCTACACACCGTGTCAAGCACTGCAATACATCAAATGAAAGGTTACGCGTTAGCACTGGCGGGAAGCTGGCGGAGCAGCAGGCGCTGCCTGCGGGCCCTGCTGACACCCCTGGCAGGACAGAGCTGACAGATACGGACCATCAGGCACAGTGGTGATTCTGGGCCACTCTGGCATGGCAGAGCCCTTTCAGATGCCAATCGCCACAGGAAGGCATGATGGCTTGTCTAAATTTCACTGAGGTGCCTCACAAGGTCACCCCAACAGGGCAAGGGGCATAAGCACAACCTGAGACTCAAACCTAACTGTTTTAATTCAGCGCACCACAGAAAGTAAAAAAACCAAGCCAAACCCACCAAATAGACTATCTGCACTGTCTTTAGTCCTTGCTCCTGATGAATTCTAAGGGTAATAGCCATAGTGTCAATAGAAAGGGATGTTATCAGGCAAAAAGCTTGCGGAAGATTTCAAAACACACTTCCAGGGCTAGCATATGCCACCTGTGTTACAGCAACACACCGTGCATCTGAGTGAAAACGAGGGAGGTGTACAGCAGTTCCAAAACTTTGCTCTGCAGGGCAATCTTTCTACATGTGGGAGTAACTTACTAAGCTCAGCCTTTTCTTGTAATTTGTTACACACACTAATTTAAAAAAACTATTCTTAAACTATGTTGACTATATGGCAAATCAAACCCACTGAAATTCTTTGGGTGCTCTGTGCCCTTTCTGTATGTACGTATGAATGAAGAAATCCTGAGATAAATAACTAATAAACGATCCCTCTCCTCAGGGTGAAATGCTTTCTCACTAAAAGATTGGTGCTACACAAAAAGTCAGACCCTTCCAATTTAGGAGACTCTCCTTTAAATCTCTCCTAAAAGCATTAAGGTCCAGATCTCCTAACAGCAGAATCAAAGCTCCCATTACAGAGGAAATAGCACAGCATTACAAATCACTTCCACAGGACTCCCACTTGCTGGTATTGGAAACCATACTAGTAAAAACCCCAACCTGCTCCCATTTAAATGAGACAGGAGACAGACCCCAACTCTAGAGACTGAAGGAAAAAGCCTTCACAGTCAGTGCAAAGAACGACTCTTTTTTCTAAAAGAATACCCTGTCTAAAGTAATCCAGTATTATTGACAGTCTAACAACAAACATACGTCGTGTTACAATCTACACAGTCCATTTTTATTCTTTGTCCAAAATGCTTTTCAAATACTTTGATTCTTGTTTTAAAATCAGTATTTTAAGTAGAAATGTTAACACGAAGCATCTCATGGGAACACTGACAGAAGCCAGAGGTGTATTTCCACACGGTTCACTAACGTTTGCTCTGTGAACAGGGTGGCCTGTGTGTTCCAACAGTCTGACAAACAGCTCTTGGTGTCTCGAGGGCAGCAAGGCAGTGAAACACCAAAACGTTCCAACAGAGGAACAGAAAACTGCCCAGGTCTCAAACTGAGGTTCAGGCTTCTGCCAGCCTCAAGGGCTAGTAGCCAGCGTGGATATTTCTACTACCCTCATGAAAGGCCTTGCCTGACATTAACGGTGTGCAGGGGCTTGGGGATCACCCAACTGGAGACTCTGCCACACAGTACAGCTGAGACTGTGTGCAGACACATTTAAATATTGACTTTGTCCTCACCTGACCAAACAGCCATGGCCAGCAACAGCCTCACGCCCCCCAGCGTCCAACAGAGCTTTGGGATCTCAACTTTGTCTTCGCCTCAGGCTTAAAGGCAAAATCCTGACTAACCACAGCTCTGCTTAACGTGTACTTCTCTCATTTACTCGGCGGTGGTACTATCCCTAAAATCCTTCAGGAGGTAAAAAACTAGCAAACATAACTTATTTCAGTAATAGAAACATGGGCTTTTCATAGTCCAAACCTTCAGTCCACAGCACTACAAAAGGAAATGCTATAATGGTTAGGGTTAGGGTTAGCAGGGACCTTCAAGATCATCAATTTCCAAGCTCCCGCCCTGGGCAGAGACACCTCCCACCAGAGCAGGTTGCTCCAAGCCCCCTCCAACCTGGCCTTGAACCCCTCCAGGGATGGGGCAGCCACAGCTTCTCTGGGCAGCCTGGGCCAGGCTCTCACCACCCTCACACCAAAGAAGTTCTCCGCAAGATCTTATCTCAGTCTCTTCTCTTTCAGTGTCAAACCCTTCCCCCTTGTCCTATGGCTCCCCTCCCTGGACACAAGGCCCTCCCCAGCTTTCTTGGAGCCCCTCTGGGGACTGTAAAGGGGCTGTAAGGGTCAGGGGCACATAAGCCACAGAAGAGCTGTAAACATTCCAACCCCAATGAAACACTACCTCCCTGACTTTGTACCACGCAGCCCGGAAGATCTATCTGTGATGCCAGAGACTCAGACGGACACAAAACACCAAGAATGGCATTTGTTAAGGCCACTGGTTTGCTATTTTGACGAGTACAATAAAATATTTAACTGATTACAGTGGAATGAGAAGAATCTCCTGTGACACTCTGAAATTCAGCATGTTTGCTTACCATTTTGTTTTGGGCTTAAAGTGGCATTAACTTCCAGTTCTCTCATTCCAACCCATACCAAAATAAAACACAGTTTGTGAAAATCATCACCTGCCTGCATTTAAAGTCAAAGTGTCAGAAAAAAAAAAGGTTAGAAGAAAAAATGGTGGAGGCGGAAAATAGAGATACACAAGAACTCAGAGTATGAAGGGAAAGGGGCTGCATCACTTCCATGGGAGACACACAGTTCTCTCTGCAAGAGGAACATTAACATTAATTAGCTCAGGTTCGCTACCATTTTTTTTTGCCCAGTAAGTAGACGAGGGTTTCATCCTACCAGGAAAGCTGTCAGTGAGCAGTCCCATTTCCTTTAACAGGAATACCAATGGCAGTGAAGTATTACAGAATGGTAACAACGCTATAGGGAACATCTAATTGCCAGGGCTGTTTTGCTATTGTTTATTGTAAAAGAAACAAACATTCTACCTTTGTAAATGGAGTTGAAGAACAACAGATAGAAGCTACTCACTGCCCAGACTCATTGCAAACATAAACCCGTACACAACTCCCGTTTCGAGAGCAACCAGAAAGAACAGTAAGCTGCAAATAGTAACATTTTTCCTACTCTTTTCCTGGCTGAGCAGCAGAACCTGCACACCCATCCTCATCCTCCCACCGAGCTGCAGGCACAGCCTGAGGTTCTGTGAGGAGCTCAGCTGCTTTCCCGCAGCGTCCAACAGGACACAACCGAGCACAAAAAGCACCAGAGAGGCAGCAGGGGGCAAAGGGTGTTTCTAGAAATCTGCTTAGTTTACCTGTCCCTACAAAAAATCCCCCCACAGAACACCAGGATCTCACTTTTTCATCTTAGCTCTCTATTTGCCTCATTTTATCCTTACCTCATCTTCCCAACCTATTCTCAGTGTATTTGTCTGTCTCTCATCCACTTGCTTTGTCTTACTGCCTTCTTAATTGCTTCATTTTATAGTACTGGATCTTATCATGCTAAATGGTACCTAATGGACCTATTGTGGGGAAAAAAAAAAAAAAGATAAATCCAACACCAGTAAGCACCAGAAAGCTGTTAGCTGAAAACCAATTACTGAGTATTAAGTAATTGAAGAGCTGGTGCAGAATATACTCGTGGTCAGGCATTAGATCCTGTTCAAACGCTTCCTCCTGACAGCAAGCTTAATCAAACTCCCTCTAGGCAGCCATGTCTGTCGTGCCTTGCAACCAGAAATACACGGCATTTCCCTGGGAATCCTGGACATTTCAGCCAACTCCAGTAGCCGTTAGTAAAGTGGGGCTGGGGCAGAGCTGGTAATGCAGACAGCCAGGATTATTTCCTCGTGGCATTACTAGGTAGCGGTGGGCGCAGCGTAACCGGCTCATGGCCATAGCACGGGGCTTAGGTTCAGTAAATCCATTCTGACAGGAGCCTGGCTGTGCCTCCATGACTAGTGGATCTCTCCCTAACTGCAGGACTCCAAACCTTTATCCTGTGCATTTCTGTGAGATTCCCAGAATATTCCTGGGGTGTCCCTGTATCCCTGTCTCCGTCAGCCTGGGGCCGTTTGCAGGCTCCAGCTTCCCACACAGCAAGAAGCTGCAACACCAAACTCCACTGACTGCTCCAGAACACCCCAGAACCTCTTTTAATTGGCACGTCCCAGCAGAAATCCAGCTGTACCGTTTAATTAACAATCGTAACTCCTATAGGATTATAAAATACATCGCACGCTGATTAACATTAGCTTTTTATTGAATGCTGTGTTTCTTTCAGACTAGGCCACATACATTAGTGAGGAATTTAAAAATGCTCTGTAAGTTTCACAGAATCAGGGAATTGTCAGAGTTGGAAGGGACCTCTAGAGATCATCTCATCCAACTCCCCTGCCAAATCAGGATTGCCCAGAGCACATCACTCAGGACCGCATCCAGGCTTGAAGGTCTGCAGGCTTAATTCATTAGCAACTGTAGGAGGGAAGGAAAACCAATACAAGTAGCCAAATGGCCACACAGAAGAAATGCATGCCAGGGGCCACCACTGTGACTGCTGTTTCATAAAGACTTGAGGAAAGCTGCACGCACGGCCTGCTCAAAGCATCAGTGTGCCATTTATCCAATGCCTGGGGTCCCTGAGGGAAGGGGAAAGCCTGGCTCACCTGTGCTGCTGCCTGGAAAGAGTAAAAACTGAAGACAAATCAGGAGTGAATCACTTAAAACTATCGTGCAGACTGAACAGCCGGGCTGCTAGTGAGGGTGCCAATTAAGTGGATTCCACAGGATACCCAAATTCCAACGCCCAGAATGAATCATTAAAAATTCTTAGTAAAGACTGCTGTTAATTTCAGTATTACAATGTTCAGCTGTAAGAAAGCTAATGCTAAATGTTAGCAGAAATACACAGTGTAAAGTTCAGACTTCAGGGCCTGGAAACATCCTAAAAAAGCCTGTATGAAAAATACGCTCACATTCACTATTTTGCAAGATTTTTTTGTGGTTTTCGTTTACTCTTTTTAAAAATCACAGAGGTTCAGATAAGTGACAGCTAAATGAAAGTACAAACCACATCCAAAGTCCCCATGGCTTATAGATCAAAGATTGGAATGGAAACATGGGATACTCTACTTGTCCGCTCGTGTCTGCAGCCTGCTGGAAGTGCGTTGCCAGAGACGTCTCATCCTGGAACACTTCGTTGCACTCCAGACACTTCAGACTGTGCCTGCAGAGTCTGGAGGGATCTTCGTCCAGCGGCATGGCGGGGATGACGGGAGAGCTGGCCGGGGCCGAGATGACCGTCCCAGTTATGCCAGACTGGATCTTTGTCAGGGCGTGCGTGCCAGCTCCCGCGGGGCTCTGCAGCACCGACGCGGCGCTATTGCTGGAAGGGGATGCGATCATCTGGTCGGCTGGGACGGGCTTCAGAATCAGGTGGGAGCACTGCATCACCACCCCCTTCTCCTTGTGCCCGCGAGCGTGGGAGAGGAGGCTGCACTTGTTGTAGAACACTAAATTCTTTGTGCAGTGGTTACACGTCACTTCGATCCGCACGCTCCTCCTGTCGTAGTGCTGGGTCAGGCTCTTCTCCAGTGCGAAGGAGTCGCCACACTCCAAACACTTGTATCCTCGGGTCGGTAACGTTATTCCGACACTGGCAGGGGGACTGAGGTTTGGGATGTAAACTGGCACAGGGTTGACACTACTCAGCACCTTATTGAAGGCTTCCACCACCGAGCTCTGCAGGGATGACACCACCTGGACCCGAGACACCTTTTTGGAAGGCTGTGAGGCCGCTGCAGAAATTATTGCCTGCTTTATTTGCTGCTGGGGTTTCGTCAGCACTTGGCGGAGTTCAGAGGTGGTTTGAGCACCTTGAGGCAAAAGGTTCAGGTTGGCAAGATGGACCGTCTTTGGCACGAGTTTAGCACTGGCGAGGCTGGACGCTGGCACCACCACCGTCTGCTGCTGGATGGCGTTGGCAGCTTTTATAATGGCGCTGCTGGCGCTCTGCACTGAGGCGGCAGAGATGACGGTGGCTTTTACCGTGGTATTGTTAGCGAGCTTCAAATTGATCACTTGGGAGCCCGCCGTCTTAACTGCTGAAACGGGGAGAAAGGCAGTAGCCACAGGTTTGATGGTGACCTGTTTTGGTGCAAGCTCTGCAGATGCAACCGCATTGGTGACGACTGTGGACTGGACAGGAGCTCGAGGAGGGGAGGAGAGAACAGCAGCAGAAGCTGGAGAGGACAGGAGAGATGCCATAGAAGTTACCATGGAAGCAGTCTGCTCCGGCTTTTTCCCGGAGTCCAAATCGACTTCTGGCAACACCCTGGTGACAGTTCTCTTGATCTCCCCAGAAGAAGTCTTGATGGTTTTTATGCGAACTTTAGGAATTGCTGGTGTTGACCCCGCAGGAGACGATGGAGACCCTTTGCTACTGTTTTCACTCGACACACTTCTGGGACTATCGGGCGGCTTGAGAGATGGCTTCTTAGCACCATCGATGAGACTCTGAGATTCAGGCGATTTCTCAACAGCCCGGGGACTTTCACTCATGTCTTTTGGCAGTGGAGAAGATTCTCCTGAATGGGACTGTAAATCTTTACTGGTGTCTGTAGCTGCCTTTTTAGCGCTCAGCGCTGCGATTGCAGCAATGCATGAAGAAAGCTTTGCTGATGACTTTGCTTTGGACTGTGAAATGCTGGCAAGATTTGTTTCAGTACTCAGCTTTCCATCAAGTACCCTGTTTTCAAGAAGCTTCTCAGAATTGTCTTTTAGTAATTTGTCCTCTGTTTTTCGAGCTTTAAAAGGCTCATAGACACCTAAATTCATGGAGTTCATCTCCATCTCTCGTTTAGCAACTTTATTTTTATCTATGCTACTTGAAACCGCGATTCCAGATTTAATCAAGTTCTCCCCTCCGAGCGCTTTCAGTTTGTCATACTCCTGCTGAGAGACAGACCCAGCCAGGACATTCGCCCTGAAGCTGGCACGCATCTCCTCTTTATCCGGAGGGTCATCCACCTCAATCTTTTCATCATCATCAAATTCCTCAGCGCTTGATATTGGGCTAAACTGGTTGAAAGCTGAATCCTTCAGTGTACTCTCAGAAGCTGACCCATCATCTTTAAGTGACTTGCCTTCATCTTTACCGTAACTATCAAGAGCTGATGAGGTTAGGAAGCCGTTATGCAAGCCATTTCCTGTGGAATGGTGGCCATCCTTGTCCACCCCCTCGGAAGAATCGATCGTACGCACGTTTTTCACAATGACACTCACACCAACATCAGACGACGATGGGGCATGAGAATCTTCATCCGGGTGAGCATTTTGTTTTATGTGGCTTTCGTGGTCATCATGTCCAGATTCAATAGCTGCTTTTGGATCAACCATGTCTGGTATGTCAAAGGCTGCAAGAAGGTCATCAAAATCTGGGGTCTTCATATCCCCCATGGTCATGTATTTGATTGCAAGAAATCTGTGAAATAAGCAGAAAGTCACCATCTCAGCATCTTAAGCTCTGGTAGCACAACCTTACACAAAATAAGCACATGTTCACGTATGCCATGTAAAAAGGTGTTATTTCACTTCTCAAGCAGTATTTTCAGAACCAATACATTACAGAACAGTGTTTCAGTGCAAGTGTACAGCCAGATTACTAGACCAAGAACTACAGTAATCCATCAGCTTCACAGCCTGGAACCCAGACATTTCATTCCAGGCACAAACTTCTCTTCAGTAACTTTCTTCCTGTCCCCGCTCCAACACTCCCTCCCGACCTCTCCCACATACACCATCAGTACAGCAAGACACCAAGGCTTGCATGAAAAAACCTGAGGCACTTGCAATTCCTCCTAAGTCTAGATTTTCCTTGACATTTGCACTACTGAGCGAATAAGCCTTCTGGAGGATGGCAACAAATGTGTTTCTAACAACAGTTGCACTGCTTTCTGTAAATTATCAGCTTGATAAGAATTATGGAGTGTCTCCCTGTGTTCAGCAGCTCTAATGAAGGCTCTGCTGGCTCTACACTGTTCCCCACAGGTGTCTCACCTGCTTTAAAGGCCTCCCACAATAGAGATTCTACAGCCTCCAACATAATTTATGCCAGCCCTTCACTCCGTTTCAAGCTTCCTGCTGCATAATCTGAACCTTTCTTGATGGGATCTGAATGAACTACACTTGGTTCTATTCACCCAGCCTCTCTGCATCAGCACTTCACTCCGAGGCCATTATCTCTCTTCAATCTTCTCCTTTTTAAGCTAATCGACACCAGAGCTTTAGGATTTCCTTTCCCCTCACAGAGGACATTTGCCAGATCCTGTTCTTTGCCTATTCCTGGCAAACACTGTTGGGGTTTTTTTCTTCCAATTCCCAAGCCAAAGAGGCAACTCAGAACTGTAACTTTACAAATGCTGTGTGAAAATACAAACTAGCTTTGAGTATACTTTGAGATTTAAATCCCACTACGACATTTGCCTTTTCCACAGACGCTCCAATAACATGCAGAGGCGTGCAGGGCAATCACTTGTGGGATCTACAAAAAACAGTTACAGAAGGACAGACAGACATTTTTTCATTCTCTTCCATAACTATGCACAGGTATGATTTGTACTGTTGTACCAGAGCCCCTCCTACACCAGAGCAGGATGACCATCACAGCAAGCACAGCGCTGCAGCTTGGGCTCTGTCTGCCCTCAGCATGAAGGATTGCCAGACCCTGTGGAAGGGCCACGATTACAGAGACGGTAACCTAATAAATACAAAAATACACACCACGCTCCCCAACCAAAATTACAAAGAAAGTTATTATAAGAATTACATGGAAAAGATTCCAGAGACCAAAGCGTATCAAATGCATGGTAAATGACATAAATAAGAGCCTTAATTGATGCAGTTTTTCATGATTCAAGATACTAATTATTTGCACTTTGTTCATAGGTGTCTTTTTACAGTTATTATATACACTCAAGAAGAGCCAGACAGTCTTCCAGGTCTAAAACTTCTTCTAATTACATCTACTGGAGCTTAATTAACATTTAGCAATAGCAATGAATTAAGGAAAGGCCCACTTGCACAGTATTTCCTCCAAGTACGTTTAAGAGCAAAACTGCACAGCAGAGGAGACACACTTGTGCTTAACCAAAGAAGCTCCCTGAGGCTGAGTCCAAAACGGGAAAGCTTCTCAAAAGAATTCCGAGGTCTGCAGAGCTACCATCATGAATTCATCCACAGAGAGCACAGCACGTGAAGCTGCAACCATCTTTCAAGTGTGTGCAGAAGGCAGGACTCCCGTGCCCCACCGGAGCAGGAGAATGGAATGGTTCCTTCTACATGAGGGCCCCAGAGTTGCTGCTGCCCTTACCAACCACCTCTCCCATTCTTCAAACTTCTGAGGCAATCTCAGTCAAACAAAAAGGGACAAGACCTTGCCAGGCTTGATGAGAAAGAACACAAAGTTGTAACCTGGGCATTTTATTCATCTCTTCCTCGCTAATCTAGTACACCAGACTCAGTATATAAACTCTGCTTCCACCACTACTGCCAGGTCTCTGAAGCCACATACCTCCCTCCTTCCCACCCCTGAAAACCTCACTGGGCTATTTATGTCAAAACATGAGCCAAACCCACAAGAACTCCTGACCCACAGCGGAAGAAACAAGCAGGGCAAGAATCTGATGCTACAACACTGAGAAATAGTTAAATTCTTGTAAACCTTTGGGGGCCTCCATATCCCAGCTGCTAAGCTGGAAACCCTACAGAGGTAAACCACAGATTTTAAACAGCTGATCTGCAGAGAAGGGGGGAAATACCTGCAAGACGTAGTGCGTTTGGGAGCTCTTGCCCTGTTGTCAGGGACTGCTGAGACCATTTTGAAACCTTGCTTTCTTACAGCAACCGTGGGTGTGGATGTGAGGAAGGCTCACATGTGCAATGACATAAATATCAACCACAGAGATATCAGGGCTCAGAAGTAAATAGCTGCTTGGGAAGGAATAACAAAGGCAGTTTTGTTTTAGCACATGGAATTTTTGTCACTCCTCAAGTCCCTGTATCTATACCCGTTCCAGGTGGAGAACTCCAGCCCCGCGATGGAAAACAAACCAACCTCCCCTTCCTAGTACTCTGGCAAGGGGGAGGGCAGATAAACACATGGAAGAAAACAGTTTTTTCTCACTAGTTTCTAAGTATGCTTTATTGTGTAGCTTGGGCTTTAGGACGGCTTGCAGACGGGGCACAGTATTCTCCACAAGAAAGACCCAGCTGCCTATAAAACAGTGCTGGAACTGAAGGGTACTTTTTGGTGTCAAGCTAAGAAATTGCAAACACTCAAACCAGACTTGTTTGGGGGAAGTTCAAACAGTCCAATGAAGACAAGAAAAGAGAATTACCTGACACCTCCCAGACAGGTCTTATCTCCAAACCGCTGAAAACTCTGGTTTTGGTCTGTCAGGTACAAGAACAACCGAAGCTTTCCAGGCCTGGCAATGACAAAAAATCCTCCTCCCTTTCCAATACTTTTCCAATGAATATTCTCCTCACCTTAAGGTTTCTAACTATCACTTCTGGATCACAAGCATGGTGTTACATGCCCCATTTTTTCTTTCTTCTGTTTTATCAATAACCTTTAAAGAACTCACCAACTGTTCTGCCTTGATACTCACCCTCTGGCACATCCAAATTTTTGCTGCTCAACCACTAGTCCAGTGACTCTATGCAACTGCTTTAATTGTCTGTGCTAGCCTCAGCCTTTCTATCGTATTAGATTTAAATTCCTGTCCTTTGCCTTGCAATCCCACAATCCTGTCTCTACTTACAACGCGTAACTCCATGCTTTTGTTCAAACAACTCCTGAGCTCAAGCTTCCCTCAGCAGCAAGTCTGTATATTATTAAGGAAATGGGGAAAAAACCCAACTGTAGTTTTCATATACCTATGGAATTCACGTTCTTGTGACCTTGGTCCTATACCTTCCCTAAAACTCTCCCTACAGCTTTTACCTCCACGTGCACCAGGCACAGCTGTGCACTGCTCACCCTTTAGGGCAGAGACCTTTTCTGTGGGGTGTTCTGTGAAGAAAATTGGGGTTTGTTTCAGTACTGAAAATAAGAGCACTGAGACACCACATCTCAGTGTCCAGCACACAGTGGTGTCCTGATTCCGGCAGAACACTTCTGGGATAACCACGGGTAACAATTACTCTGTTACAGTTACACTGGTACAAATTCCTAGCTAGATACACTTATTCCAGCGCAAAATTCCGATCATCTGCTGTAATTACTCCATTTCCAAAATCACAAATAATGATGCCTAAATAACACCACACTCATTCTGGAACAAAATGCCTACAAAGGGAGTAATACCAGCCTAACGAGCATAAAAACATATTAACTTTAAAAAAAATGCTTCTGTATTGTTATGCCAAGAAATTTCATCAGGTAGGGAAGACTGAAGTGATTAAATCAGAATCACAGTAGTATATATCCTAACATTAGGCAAACATTAGCCTAATGCACAGATTACAAGCAGTTCATTAGTTATTCAACATATACTAGTAATTACACCTGACTAAACCTAGTGATTATTTACTGTGGAAGCTAAGTATCTGAAAGAAAGACAAAAGCAATATGCTAATTCAGCTGCCAAACCTTCCTCAGGAAAGGAGAGCCACATCTCCAAGCACAACTGGCTGCGGTGTGAAGCAGGCGCGGAGGCTACGCGGAGGCCACTGACCACAGCCGGCAAGGCCTGCCAGGCGCTCAGAAAACAGGGGCTGCTTCTCGCTTATGCAAGGTCCCAGGACCTGCTCCTGCTCCAGAACTCGGGCAGGCTCCTGCTGCCAGCAATGGAACTTCTGTAACAGGCAGTGTTTTCAGTTCTTAGGATAAAGGTCTCTTTTACCATCCATAGTATCCATAAGGTCATGCCAGTCCTGATGTAAACATCTTTGTGAAAAACGGGGTGTTTTAGGGGTGAAATACACACCGACCAATCTGATATGGCAACAATGTACACTCTATCTATCTGCCTTAAAAAAAAAAGAAGGAAATCCCAATTTGCCCCCATGCATGAGCCTCAGTAAGGGAAATCCCAATTTGCACTTCTGGTTTTCTAAGAGAACATTCTACAAATTTTCTTCCTCTCTCTTTGGAGGCTGTTAACAGAGTATTTCAAGGATTAAAGTTTTTCACTTTTTTTTCCCCTCACTGCACTAACCCTGCTGTTGTCAGTTTCAGGAGAATTTGACAATTTAGTCTTTACTAGCTCAAAAATAGTTTTCAAGGGGCACTTCACCCAGTCTCAGACTATCTGGAGTTG
Organism: Jacana jacana; assembly: GCA_013400555.1. Lineage (NCBI taxonomy): Eukaryota > Metazoa > Chordata > Aves > Charadriiformes > Jacanidae > Jacana > Jacana jacana. The sequence continues at coordinate 110,083 of VZTM01006611.1, read as the reverse complement.
AAGGGGTCCTCTGGAGCTCTCTGCACAAAGCAGGGGGCAGCTACAGCGGGACCTTCAGGACACTGTCCAGTCAGTTTTTGAGTGGTTCCAAAGGCAGAGACCGCCAAACCTCTCAAAGCACCATGCTCCAGCCATCGCAGTAAAACAGATTTCAACCATTAATGAGGAGTCAGACCGACTCAGATCACTTGCCTTACTGCCCACTTGTGACAGTATGGAGATGCATTTTCAGAGCTCACCATTAAGAGTTGTGCAAGAGCTGTTTTCAACTAGGAAATGCTGAAAACAAAGGGGCAATAAACCCACCAAGGTCAATGCATTACCAGGTGTATCCTGTTGATTTCCATGCAAATGAGGTTTGGTTGTAATTGTTTACAGTATTTGTAATTTTCTGATTCAGGAGTGTCTCCCATACAAATCTTGGACCTTCAAAATCATAGACGCCTGGAATGAAACCAATGGTAGCAAATTCCATTTGGGGGTGCAGAAGATGGAAGTCAAGGAAAAAAGATAAGGAAGATAGTGAATGGCACTTGCAGAGTGCCCATGGTGTAGGTATTGCTGTAAGCTAGCACAGAGACAGACCCACAGCGCCTCTGTACGCACGGCATCTATCCCAGGGAAACAAAACAATTTGGGAGTCCCCAGAGGGCACGAGGATGACACTTATCTCCTGGCACATGATGCAGATGCAACTGCAGCCAGCCTCAAGCCTGACTGCTGTTAATTCATACGGGCCAAACTTTTCCAATTGGTTTGCCCATGGATTCAAGCTTTGAGCCTTAGGAAGGCAAGATCTCAGCAGAGGAGTCTCTTATGCAGAACTTAACATGAGGGATGGCAAAGTGCTGTCTGTGCTCATCGCTCAGCTGGGTTTTGCAATTAAGGATCACCAAGCCTTGTCAGGCCGACAAGCATGATACCCCCAGGAGCCAGAGTTCTTTTACAACTGTGAGTGCATTACCAGCATGTTCAAAACATATCCATCCCTGCCCCTGACCATAGAAGAGCAGGTCCTCTTTTCTACTGTATCCTGCACCTGGTTATGGATCCTTCTTATCTGATCTGTTCAAGGATGAGCCCTTTCCCCCTGCAATGGGTATATAATTAAATAAAGACAGTTCTTGACCATTTTTGTTTGTTCTATTAAGCAAACTTCCACAGGGTTTTTCTGACAGCTAAATATAATTACTTGTAGTTTACGGCTCCTTAGAAGCCTTATCTTGCAGTCTCTCTCCTCCATTTTTGAACTTTCCTATTTCTTCCAAAATGGGCATCTCAAACTCTCTTTGGGTAGGAGAAAACACGAGGGGAAAGAGAAGGTGCATCTTCTGAAGCCTGCCCATTTCCTCTTCTCACACCACCGCTGAACCACCCCTAGCACAGTTTCAAAAGAACCCCAGGTAACTGGTTCAAAGCTCACTATTACTAGCCTTCGGCTGGCAAACAGATCAAGGATGCTCTAGCACACGGGGAAGGCATCTCCCTTCCCACAACCCATGGAGCTGAACAGACGATCTCTATCCACAACTGGCCAAATGGAAACCACCTGTACTTATCCAACTAAGGTTTTGGGCCTAGCAACTTCCTGAATTGCTCCTAAAATGGAGATGAAATAATGAAAAGCAGGTATATCCCCGTACCATTCTTTTTTGCACTCTTGACTCAAAAAGGAATTATAAAAATGGCTTATTTTTTTATTTCTACATGCAAAATGGGCTAGGACAATACCATGTGAATAATTGGGATGTACAACAATAATGAATAGGATTTTGAGATTCCCAATGAAATGCAAATTCAAATCACATTCTAAATGGCACTTATTTCCTGCCCATTTCCTTTAATGTACGTTTTTTTGCAGTAGATGGCAATTCTTGCCCAAAGCTAGCGTGAAACAGCTGCAGACGATCTCAGTGAGAGCACTCCAGGTCCAGCAGGGCCTGTCTGTGCAACACTGGCAACAAATAGGCCCCAAAACCTTAGGGTCGAGCTTTGTTTTGGTTTCTTTTAAACATACATTCCCAGCAATCTGTATGCTTATTTGTATTTTAACACACGCTCATACCTCTATGAAAACCAAAGGTAGTTAATTCACTCAAGAGAGGCTTGGACCTTGATAAATTGTTACCCTTATTCTCAAGATCAAACACCCGAGACAAGCCTCAGTGCAAAATGAGACCACGATTGCTGATACAGAGGACCAACCCTCCAGCATTAAGCAGCATTTTCTGCTGGAAAGCTGGCCTACGTGCAACATCAAAATCGCCTGCTTAAGAGCATTTACAAATATTATTAGACTATAAAAATAAAACTCACCAAGAACACTGCAGACTCCAGCATCTATTCAGGTTTCTCATCTTACAGCCTACAAAAATCCCTGCAAATTCAAAACCTCCTTTGCTAAAAATAAAAATTGATAGTACAGATTGTGTTCAAAAATCCAGAAAAACAGATACATTGAATTTTGTGATAATTCAAGAAATTACAATTTTAAAACTGCTTACTATTCTGGTAGAGAGAAAAAACGAATCGAAGAGGTGCTCTCATGTAACACATGAATTTTAGCTGACACTTGAAAATGAACATGCAGCAGCAGCAAAAGGTACTACTCCTATCATGCAACAAGAATTCATCTTTGCAAGCACAATTTTGCTACGGATGTCTATAGTCAAATGTAGAACCTCTGCACCCAAATTATGAAAAATGCGAACAGAAACCAGCACAGTAATCTGTTAGGCACATCAGCTAGTTACTGCCCTACCAAATCTGAGAAACAACACACTGTAGCTGTATTAAACCCCACAAAACCGTAATTTCAGGCTAAACATCAGCATGCTATTTTCACTTTTCTACAATTAGTATCTAAATACCTTACGTAACCTACTGCAGTCAGAAATGAAAAGGCTCCCCTGTATTGTCCCTCTCTGATGCAGGCACCCTGCCTATCACCAGCCACCACACAACTTACCCAATATCCACAACCTCTCAAGGCTTTTAAGACTGTCTACTTTATTCTGCTGAGCACAGAGGAAAAGACCCTCACTGCACACTAGAACAGAACATTTTCAGTGTTTTGCCTCCATGTTTATCTTGATTGTAGATTACCAAACCAGCTAACACAGCTGGGACTGGTCAGATTTCTCAAAAATCATACTGGATGAGATTCTAGAGTTGCTGATTTCCTGTTATAGGAAGTAACAGTTATAGTGAAAGAATCCCCAAGGCAAAATGTTTAATGTTCCAATGTGCAAGCTCTAACAGCCTTTGTTCTTCCCTTTGCTATATTCATTACTGCTTTCTCCTCTCTCCCCCTCACCCTCTCTCTGAATCCTTCAGCCTTCCCTATAAGATACAAATGCCAGCTCAAATCTAAGGACACATTTATTTTTCAGACGGGGGAGGGGGGGGGAGAAAGAATCCCATCCATTATCCATTGCTGTGAGTTAAAAGTAGTCATCCCTCAGGAGCTGATGCACTGCCCATCCAGTTCCCTATTCTTATTTCATTACTGCACAATATTATAATTCATGCCACTAATAACCCACTGGAGTTCCATCAAACCTCTAAAACACATCTTTCCACTTGGCTGCTGCAAAATCCTCCCTGGGTTACAACAGTTTAAGAAACACCATCCATACTACTCACTCTGTACGGGTTTTTTTCCGTAGAGGCTATATCACGTACACATTTAACACAGGAGACCTTAATTCAGAATTAAGTATTGGGTTACTCAGATATGTCCAAACAAGCAACCTTTAAATAATCAGGCAGCAAATTCAGAGCGTGCAGTGCTGTAACACAACACAGAACCGTTCACTGCCATGTGGCTCACAATTTATGATTGTCACTCAGAGGCCTATTCCATATCACTGCATTGTGAAAAAACATATATCTGGCTATAAAATATTTCATTGATAATACTGTATTTAGATAAGATATCCATAAGTCTTTACAAATAATAGCCTTAATCCTATTAAAACTGGAGGATGTTAATAGCATTTTTTTAGTAACACTTAAAACAATTGTCTCCTTACTAATGTGCCAAGTGTGCAGGCAGGAGCCAGATTTACTTTTCACATACATGTACCTTCATGCTATTGTTATACTCACACCCAAAACACCACATCTCACCTTGTGAACCTTGACCCTTCAAAGATTTTTTTAGCCAATGCTCAGTTACTGCCACAGACGCATTACCTCTGCAAATATGAAAGGGTTAAAGGCAGCCCCAATCAATAGGCCTACAAGGAAGAAAAGAAAAAAAAAAAAAAAGGGAAAACGGGTATGCCTTACAGCATCTTTGCAATGATTTTATGCACAATTCTACAACAATATTGCTTCCTTTTGGCCTTAGAGAAAGGCACGGTACCCCCCCAACACTTAACGTCTCCTAAAGAAGAAAACCACAAGACAGCACCCTGTAAATAAAACAGCATGCAAAGCAGCATTCTTCAGTCACAAGCATAACTACAATTACAAATCATTCAATCAATTTTATTTAGTTTAGTTTTAAAATAGACTGCATAACCAGTGTCCCACCCTTGCAAAGCAAAAATATTTTAATAAGGGTCATAAATCTCAGCTCTTGCCCATTCCTTAAGCATAAAAAGGCACGAAAAGCCAAAGTAATCTCAGTTACTGCAAATATGTACATTTATATACAGAATCCTTTATGACTATATTAGCCACATACCAGTGCTGTGTGTCTAAAGTGTGCATTCACATACTGTTTTGGGATGGTATCTTTCTGCAAGCTCCTCTGCTTTTGGCTGCCATGAAGAGAGGAAGCTATCCCACTGTAGTAGCTCAGTGACTGCATTGTGTTCAGGAGCAGATCTGCCTCAAACCAGTTCCAGCCGGTTCTGGTCACCCTACATAAAAAGCTATGGCAACCCTCGCTGAGTTGCCAACAAGTCCCTGGAAATCGCAGGGGCTGGGTTTTTTTTTTCCAGTGGCGGTGGGGCCAGCGGCGGCCCTGTGCCCCTGCTCCCCTCCTGCCCGGCCCCACGCAGCCCCCTTGCTCCCCACAGCCGCCCCACACGCTCCCTTCCACACACCCCCCTCACGCCACCCCCCCACTTACCTCCCACAACCTGGCTGAAAGCTGGGAGTGTGTGCGTGCCTGTCTGTAGCTAACAAAGAGACCGCAATAAAAATCCTCACAGGATCTCTCTTGCAGCACCAGGCAGGCTCGGCCACAGCCCTAGGAGACAGCCTGCTAACCACGGGCTGCTCCCCCCCTCTTCTGCCCCCCACCGCACACGGGGGTGGCAGCCCATCGCCGCCACACCGGTCCCCTCATGCCCACGGCCGTGTGGTGGCCCATCCAGCTCTTCTCCCGGCCACCCTCCCCGCTCCTCGCCGCGTCCGGGGCCGCCCGGGTGGCATTTTTCCCTGTCTGCACAGCGCTGCCACTGCCGTTACCCACCCCGTGTGCGCCTCCCTCCCCTCAAGAAATCCATTTCCGCAGCAGCCAGATGCCTGCAAAATAGTTCCCTGGCCCCCTCCTCGCAGCACCAAGCTGGCTGCTGAGATTTATTTTTTTTTCCCTTCTTCATCCTCATCCTTTTTTCTTTTTGTGTGTGTGCTATTCAGCCATCCTTGAGGCACTGAAAGGCAGCAGGCTGCAGCCCCCCCGCCACGGGGGAGGCCCGGGCACCCCACAAAGATGGCTGCTGGGCACCGCCTGCCCTCAGCCCCACAGCTGGCTGTGGGGTGACTCCTCGCCGAAGTCACGGCTCCCCTGGGTGCCGTCATCCCTCCAGAGGTCCCTGCACCCGCCTTCACCCGTGGCAGCCTTGCTCCTGGCCCACTCCCCCTCTCTTCCCTGCCACCCGGGGCCTTCCCGCTTGCAGGGCCGACGGTCGCCCCAAGCCCAGCCATCGTTCATCCCGCTCTTCTTTTGGCTACTCACCCCGGCACTGGTAAAACCAGCCACTACCTCCGCCTACGCGCCAAGCCCCATCCTCTGCGGGCTCTGCCGTGAGATGGATCCTCGGCACGGCTCCCCTCCCGGCCGCTGCCAGGCCGGGCCCCGCCGGCCGGCCCTGGGCTCTGCACCTGCAACTGTGAGCAGAGGTCTCGGGCACAACCCCTTGCCCCCCCTTTCCCGCCAAGACAGCTCGGCTCTGGCTCCGCATCCCTCATCCCCACCCCGTTCTGGGGAAAACGACCATGTTCCTCCGCTGCCTCAGCCCCGTCTCCTCAGCACAGGCGGCGGCGGCCGCCAGCCCTCCCTCAGCCCGGGCGGGCCGCTCCCGCCTCTGAGGGAAC
>VZTM01006611.1:318-103193 GCA_013400555.1 Jacana jacana | reverse complement strand
GCGGCCTGGTGAGGGAGGCGGCGGGCCTGGTGGCCTGGGCCGCGGGTTGGGTGACTCCTCGCGGCCCATCGCCGGTCCCACGGCCCGGTGTGGGGACGGTAGCCGGCTTAGTGTGCTGGGGCACCAGGAGATCCCAGCTGAGGGCTTTGTCCTGGTCTGGTGCTATCGTTCCTCACAGAAATAGGGCAACACAAAGCCATTAGGCCCTTCCTGGAGACAGCTTGGGGTTTTTGGCCATTGTCTCTTGTGACCAGCTGCATTTGGTAACAAGCTTTTGTTTGCAACAGAGCAACCTGATGGTAACACCATTGTTGGAAATTTTAATATGAAATTTCCTCCCTTTCTGCCCTGAGGCGGCCTGTTCTACAAATGTGCAGCATAGTTTTTAGGATTCAAAGTTTTGCATGTGAATCCGGCCCAGGCCACGACAACACCCCTCTCAAGCTTATGCTGTAAGCTTGTTATTTTACAGACTACATGGACAATAACTACATATTCTGTCTGAGGTAACGATGTTTTTATTGACATCTCTTACAGGCCTGTTGGTAAGGCAGCAAAGCCGACAAGGCTGGGTGGTTCCAGCAGGGCTCCTCTGGGAGGACATCCACCAGTAGCTCTGGGCACAGGTATTGGTGGGCTCCCAGTCTGACACCCGCATCGCACCAGTCACAAGTTCTGATTTTTTCCAGTTAACCAACACGGCAGCAAAACGCTCCATCGCCAGCTGGGGCAATTGGTGAGCCTGACAAGTGTATAGAATTTGGATATAATCAATCGATTTGCAGATTTTTATAAACAAATAGATAGATTTGTGTTCTGCACTAGTTTTAGTGTTCAGGAAGAGCCAAGAAATTCAGCTTGCACGAGCCTAGGGCTCATGCTGCAAGTGACTTGTAGAATTAGGCGATAAAAAAGGTGAACAACGGGCTTGTAGTTTTCTCTACTACAGACTGTTTACTCACATTGCATTTCTGTGGTCAGCTTGCACAATAGTATAAAGATGGCAGCTGCGACTGCTACTTTTGTGTTAATACCTGAAATGTTTATAGGTGTCACAGCTTATACACGGTGCAAACGTCCTTGTGCATGCTGCCTTTCAGGCAGATTTCCTTGTTTTCCTTCCAGCCAGGTGTCCTTGAGAAAAAGTGTGTCACCCTAAGTGTTTGACTTTCAAAAAGTGAAATGAAGGGAATTTTAAGGATCATTTACAAGTGGTGGCAGGCTGATAGCTCTTCTCCAGGGGTTTTTCAGTTCAAATGCACAAAATAGCAGGCAATTGCAATGTGAGTCTCCCTACAGTGTCACTTCTGCTCTGTGAGGCTTCGGTAGGTTTCTTAGCATGTTGACCTTACATCTTGGAACTGAGATTTAGTTCTTAAGTCATTTCAGTTGCTGTGACTTTGCAGATAAAGCCGTTTCGGTTAGCTGCTGGGGAAGCAACGTCTGGTTTTAGGTTACTCCAGCCTTTCCAGCGGTGGAAACTGGAGTCCCTGGCTTTATCCCCTCTCGGCAGCTGGGACTGTACAGGACGTAACTCATGAATCGGGAGAGTTTCAGTTCCCCGTAGCTGCTGAATCCCCACCCCTGAAGGTTCCATCCTGTAGTACTTCCTTTCCATGTTGCAGGCAGCCAGAAGCACAATGTCCTGGCTGCAAGCAGTGGCTGGCAGCGTGCAGAGCTGACGTCCTGATCCTTCTGTATCAGGTGACGTGTGTCCAAAATAGAGGTCCCAGCTGATCCCTCACAGACACTGCCATATAGTCCTTAGAACCAGTGGAGGAAGAAATTACTGTTTTCTAAGATGATTGTGTTTTCTCTGTTGGCTTTGCAGTGGCCAGGAGTGAAGCCTCTTGACATGGCTGGCCTCGCGGTGGAGAGTCTCAGTCAAGACAAATGAAACCACCAGTGTTTTCCTTCTACTTTGGACTGCAGAACATCACTGGGAAGGGATCGCCTGGACACCTGTGCTGACGGAGCAGTGAACTTTGCTATTGGGGCACATACCAGGTATTTAATTCTCCAGGAACTGTGAATTTTAACCACAGCTTTTCTTTTCCCCAAAGAAAGACCAGCCCACTGTTACTTCTCAGCAGTCAGCAAGGAGAGCTGCCAGTTCCAAACATTTTCCCTTTGAAGCTGCAGTGAATACTGAACTTGTCTGCAATGATAAATTCTTAATTATTTAACTTCTTAAGGAGTTTAAGGCTCTTGAAATCCAGAACTCTAAAATGTGGTGTATTCATTCCACACTTTTCTGTATAGGAATCAGTTTTAACTCCATCAAATATGAATAGCTACAAACACAGCTTTTACAAAAATGTGCTGGGGCTAAAGATGCTTTTGCAGGTGGCTTGACACTCCTCTCCCAATTTTTTTGTTGTTTTTACTCAATAACCAAACATTTCCTTCCTGGGTAGTGAAACATCCTTAGCTTAAACAAGAAGGGTAAAATACAGATTTCATATTTTCAATCATAAATTTAGTTTGTAGACTAAGAACTTTACAACTTCTGGCAAAATCTTAATGCTGTCTGTTACTTCAGTTGCTTTTTTTAGGTTTTCACGTAAAATTTCCTGTATTGTATTATACACCAGAGCAGAGCAGAGCAGATCCCTGCATTTCTTGTTTTAGAATATGTGTATTTATATCACTGTTTAGAATGCAGCGGTACTTTTCTTTAATCACTATATTTTTAACATTCAGTATTAAAAACGCCAGCTTACAACTAAACTTCCCCTTTTCAGATGATCCTATTACTTACTATTCTCTAGAAATTTTACTGGGAAAAAGAATATAAATTTCCTTTCCTGGTTATTAAAATAAGTCTCCCGTGACATTTTGGACTAAAAGGTCTAGGGCTGCTTTTAGAAAGATGAGATTTATTAAAAGAAAGGGATCTCAGATGAGATGAGATGAAGGACTTTGGTAGGGAGAAATCTATAACCAGACTCAAAATATATCTTAACTTCTACTGAGGTCAAATAAAAATTAATACCTAGGGTGACTTTGAATGGAAATCAAACGAGTGCTGCAAGGACAGGTTTGCTGGTTTGCTGCTCCATGGAAGATGGAGCCTGACCAGTTGTCCCAAAGGAAATACATGAGCTGAGGACTAATGGCTTGGGTTTTAGTTTTCCTTTTTTAAAACGAAAATAATTAAAATATGTGCCAATTCTATTAGACTTTGGAAGCATAGTTTGGTAGGTCTTGTCCAGAATATTCTGCAGAAGCAGTGCAGTTTGCATTTTCCACGGGGATTAGCTCAGAAGCAAGAGCATGGAGTTGTCAGTAATAGCCAGAAGGACAGTGGCAGAGAAGGTGCACAGGCTGTGTACAGAGGTATTCTGACTCCTGAGGCTTGAAGCGTAAGCTCTGGTTTGATGAGAGAGGTTTTACTGTCTAATGAAGGTGATTTTCAAGTTGGTTTTAGATTTGTTGCATAGTGAAATGTCTTTTACTTCACTTGTTAAAGGTTAATGAAGATCACACTTACGTAAATGTATGAATAGCTGCTTAATTTAGGAAGCAAGAGGACTTTTAATCTGCAAGTTGTCCAACTCTGGGATAATTTTGTGGCAATGCCTATGTTGCAAGATAAAAAATTAGAGCCTTTTTCCCATTGGAAAAGATAAATCACTGGATCCTGTGTTGGTCTCTCTCAGGTCTGGTTACACTATGAAAACTGCCAGGCAGGACTGGTCAGGATTTTCTCCTCGTTACTGAAAAGCCATCAACGACATTCAGGACTGGCAGCCCTTGGTCTTTCTATACAAGGAATGGATGGTGACAGAGGCAAGAACAAGAGGTGCATGGAGTGGGGACAGAGCCTCCTGATACTTCAGTCTGCAGGGGACGTTGCCCCCCATGTGTGGTTGCCTCTTTCAAGCGTCCCTGTTGCTGCTGTTGCAGGTTGGGCGTACACTCAGAAGCCAGCAACCACTTTTATATCGCCCTTGCCTCCGGTACAGGCACTTACTGACCCAAAAAAACAGCATCTGGCTCCGAACAATGGGAGTTTTGCACAGTTTAAATGTAAGCAGAGACCACAACAAACTACAGTAAAAACATGCATGGGGCAAGTATAACCTGTAAATATTTATATATGCCCATGTATAGTATATACATACTCGAAAATGATGCTAAATTGGACTTGGTCAGAAAGTGAGAAATCTGTTGAAAGCCATTTTTAACGACAGATTTCATCTTCAGTGTTGACCTGTCTTCCTTGGCCTTTTCTGCCTGTTTGGCTTTGAAGACCGACTGTTTTCCAGAGAAGCGAGAGGAACAGGAGAGTGGATAAGGGGAGACGCAACCCAGGATAAATGGGCGCAGTCTCAGGGCTGGGGGAATGTAAGAACAGAACCTTAGGGCAGCCTCTGCGGGGCAGGGAGCGTTCAGACTGTAACTGCTGCGTCGTCTGTGCTTGTGCCTCCACACTGCCCACAGTGCTGGAACTGCTTCTCCACAATGGGCTTTTGCCCTGAAATTCAACAAATGTCTTGGACACCCCACGCCTGATCCAAGCAATCTGCCCAGCAGCATGGGGAGCACAGCGGAAGGCTAAACCTGGACCTGGGTTTGCCCAGCCATCACCTCACAACCACCATCCTCTGTCACCAGCAAGTGACACAAGAGGCCACAGGCATATTGCCAAATGTGAAGCTAATGGATTTTCCCATCAGCGCTTGAGTCTTTTCCACCCACTAACACCTTTCCAGTGCTGGGCCAGAACCCCCTCTGTCAGCTTTCTTGTTGAGCATTAGCCACCTGCCTGATTAACATCCAGTAGAACAAAGCTCATCAGCTTAGGACATTGAAAAATGCCTGGTGTGTTCCCTTAACGTGCCACGTGTATGGGGTTTTTTCCTGCCTTCTCCTGATATTTATTCAAGTATACGAGGATTATTTGTGAATTATTCATCATACAGTATCTGATTAGGCTGTGGCTGTGCCGGCTCCCACTGCTTAATGAATGAGCCATTAGCCTTTTGCAGATGGTGCTATCAACAGCTATTCTAACGCTGTGTGTTCACCTGCATTTGCACAGCACTGGGAGCTAAAGGATGGAGCTGAACCTAAACACAGGCTGGGGAGATGATTTTTTACTGCAATACCCATAAAGTGTCATGTCAGGTACAGCACCCCTGGCCCACTCGCTGTCAGAGCCTGGGGGATGGACAGCCTCCTCAGGGAGTGCCTGTAGGAGCTGCGGGTGCAGTTTCCACAGGGCAACTTCTGATGCTGGGACCACCGTCTCTTGAGGCTGGAATCCTACAAACTGGACAAGGAGGGGGAACGTTTTTGCAACACTTTGATTTTGTTTCCGACAGCATCTAACACAATTTTCTCAAATAGAAAAATCTCTGTGTAGTCGAGTGTACATCCTACCGAAGTACTCATTGCATCACTCCAAGCAAGGGAGTAAAGTACATGAAAAGAAATTCGCTAGCAGTGATGGTCAGGTTTGAGTACGCTGTCTTTCTGTGCTATCCCCTGCTGCAAAGTTTGGGGGCTGCTGGCGTTGCAGAGCCACGGCTCATCTGCGGGAGCAGAGGCCAAGACCATCTGGTGCTCCAGATACTTCTTCCTGCTAAAGCTAGAAAGCGAGAAGATGCTGGAAGACTTTCTCTCTGGAACTGGGGGACGCTGCGTAGCTGGCTCACGTGGCAACGAGCTCGGGGAACTCAGCGGATGTGCTCTACGTGCCCACTTGGCCAGGTTCCTCAGCAGGCTGGCACAGAAAAGTGGTAAAGTGGGCCCCAGGAGGCCATTCCTTGTGGGATGCAGCCACCCCAGCCCCGTGGCTGGACCACCACTCCGCAGTTCAGCCAGGCACTCGGTACCCAACAGCCCCAGCGAGCGCTTTCGCCTCTGCCTTTCCCTAGCACATCCTGCAAAATGGAATAAGTATATAAACAGAGTAAAACGAGGATAAAGGGGAATCCAGACCATCCAGAGCTGAGCTCTGAGCAAGTCATCAGAAGAACTAATTGAAAGCTGCTGGCAGCCAAGTAGGAACCCTCTGCAGCTGGAAGGAGCTCAGTTCGGTGCAGCACTGTTTCCAGCAAGAGCAATTTTTCCGCTCCTTTTCTTCTGTTTACCTCAGGAAATGCTGTCCTCACGGGTGAGGATGTCAGCAGCAGCTGAGCCAGCCTGTGGTTGTTGATTTCGAGCTACCCGTGATGGTCTGCCTACAATTGAAGCAAGAATAAAAAGAAAGGCAGCTTGCTGATTTGCAGCCGGCGCAGCCTGCGAGTCTTTCAAGCAGTCTCAGACTCTCAGGGCTGGTACTCGGTGTCTCCTGCTGGAGGAAGGACATCTGATTCATCAGCACCAAAGGCTATAGAGGATGAGTCAGGATTATACAAATCCCACTTAGTTTGTATAACAACACTACTCTCTGTATTGAAAACTTCCTTTTCTGCTGCCATAAAGATGAGCAAACCCCTAAATAGGCAGCCATGGGAAAACTATCCCCCAAACTGGGGCTGGTGGCTTGTGTGACTGGTGTTTCGGTGTTTGTGAGATCCGAGCTGTGGCGGGAGCAAGGGGCCAGCGGGATGCTGGGGAAAACAAACGCATGAAAAGCTGCCCGAGAGTGGCAATAGACACCCAGAGCCAGTGATGAGTCAAACCAAAAGCAGGAATAACTTCAACCAAAACTTTGCGTAAGATATGGCAGAAATGCACGCAGAGTTTGCATTTGAGTTTTAAACTCTGTTGATTTGAACCTCTGGATTAAATCCAGAATATTTGAAATATTGACAGGCTCATATTCATGTTAAACAGGTAATCATAAAAAAAGTCAAGAACAGTTAAAAAGCCCCTTTGCTCTTACTCCCACCATTTTCACTGGTGGTCATTTAAAGAAAACGGCTAGAAGACATCCAAGTTCCTCCAAATGCTGTACTGATTGTTTTCTGAGGAAGATGCAATGTCTGCAGCCATAAGCCAGAGGCACTCTAAGGAAGGTTGCAGTTTTGCAGACAAATATTGTTCCTGTTGTGGTTCCTCACTAGCATTAATAGCTTGTTGGCTTCCTTCCCTCCACCACCCCCGGGAACCCAAGGTCTGCTGCAGCCAGTCCCCGAGCTCACGCTACATCTCCTGTCCTCACCCGTGGACTGGAATCCTTGCTGGGCTTTGGCTCTACCCCAGAATGCACACTTTTCATGTCTCCTTTGAGAGGGATTGGCAGCTGCTGGTGGCTTTCCCTCTTTTGTACAGAAGGGCAGGTGGTGCGGCTCCTCTGGTCTGTTTGACATGAAAGAAACAGATAGAGGGTTGTTATCTTGCTGGAGGGGACCCGGTGACAGGGTATTATTCCCAGTGGGACATGAGGTGGGCCGGCAGCGTGCCCCCAACCCTGGCTGCTCCGTCCTGGTTACCCCCCGTAAAACGAGTGTGTTTTTCCCATACAGCGTGATGGCCACCCGCAAACCATGGGTACAGCATCCATTGCTGTCACCGGCGACAATGCTGGGCTCTGCCGGCCCTGATTAGATTGTGGCTAACGGCCGGCTGCTTGGGGAGATTACAAGCCCGTGGTGGGCAGCGGTCCCCTCAGCACCCGCACACGTTGTCTGCGGGGGCTGATCCACCGTTCCACACCCGGGGTATCTGCTGCCGTGTCCCCTCCCCTCTCAAAAGTCACGTTTCTCCAACACACCCGCTGCCCCCTCTCCAGCCCCTGCCAGCACCTCAGGCTCGGCACCTGCAGCTTCATCCCACCCCACACCTCTCTGTGCTCTCCACAATCCTTGCGTCACCTCCTTCCCCCCCAGTTCTGCCCGAGCTGGTGGTGGACATGGCCCAGGTCTGCAGGGGATGTGTCACCCATGGGGCAGCAACCCTGGGGAAACACTTGGAGGGTTGGGTTGCACAGAAAGACCTCCTTTGCACTGTATGTTAGAGGAACTAAAGTCTCACGCAGCACAGCCGTAACAGGGCAGTACTGGGAATCCACACCCTTACCCACATTCTTGCCAGGAAAGAAGATCTGCACCCAGCGGAGGAGGAGATGCCTGGGCGGTGAGGAGCGGTGGGAGACTCTCTGCAGAGGAGCATTGACATCTGGCGGCGGGTCCAGCCAACTGCTCCGGTGAGTGGTCCCAGCCTGGCCTCACAGGGACTCCAGTAGTGGGACTGGACAGTCAGAGAAAGAACAACAGTGTTACTGGTGTTGACTTTGTGTTACCCTGTGTGAGGGAGGGGGGTGCAGTGGTATCAGGCAACAGCAGCATCCACCAGAGCATCGTGGCCGAAGCCCTGACAGGGGACGGAGCCCTCCCTGTGAGTCCCCCTCTCACAGCTGGTGGCACACAGCAATCCCCGTGAGCCAAAAAAACCCCTGTTGAAATCATACTGAAAATTAAATAGTTGAATAAAAATGAAGTTTGGTACGAAAGCCCACAATAACAGACAGTTGAGTTCCCACCTAAAGGTTCAGCTGTCTGTTAGGCACCCAGTGTTCACTCTTGCAGTAGAGCAAGGTTTTAAAGAAATCAGCAGGAGGTTTCAGAGGTGGTTGTTGGGTGCAGGAGGGTCAGGGCTGGCCCAACTGGGGGTCCAAGCCAGTGGGGACCTGTGGGGGAACCCCACTGTGGGCTGTGCCCTCAGCCGCAGTCTCTCCTCTCATCCTGGTAGGCATGCCCCCTTTTTGGATTTTGGAAGAGAAAATAACCTCACAGACATAGTTTTATGGCTATCCATGAAAAATGGGTAAAAATCATTCTGTGAGTGAGTTACGGACCTGTGATGACAATGGGGGGGTAACAGCAAAGCCTGGTGTAGGCCCCACTCAGCCCCTCACGCCTACAAGGCAGGTTCCAACCCCACAGCACAGTCTTTGTGGGAGAGAAACGGGACTGACCCCTTGTGAGAGCCTCCCTCCACCCCCCAGCAGGAACAGTGTGAACAGTGACACAAGCCCAGCCTGCAAGAAAAGGCTTGGCTTCCGATAAGGCAAAAATGTACATTTTGCCCTGTATACGTGCGAATAATAATGGAAGTAGCAAAGTCACCTGCTGAGCATCATCTCTCCACTCACTACATTTTTGTATCACTCAGAGATGTCCAAAAAGTCTGTCTTACATAATTAAAACCAACTCCAGTTTGTGATACCATAATATTCTAATTATACCTTTTGCACCTTATATATACCATAATTTGAACATCTCCAGATCTGGCAGGCAGATGGAATTTAACAGGAAATATTACCTCAACAGATGCCACTACCTGGGTATCTTTGCTCAGGCTGGGAATAAATGGAGGGGTAAGGCAAGAAAACATGTTTTCTAACAGAGCCACCATCTGCTAATTTGAGAAGCTGCTGCCACTGATGACTCAGTATCACTTGTATCTGTAAAAAGTATTGCTAATACCATTCTCAAGACAGCTATTGTTATATATTAACTGTATTGTAACTATTGACTAGCACCAAGATGATAGCAATAAGAAGATATTGTAACTAAGGAGTCTAAAAGGAAAGTAACTTCAAATAGAATTAGTTGAGAATGGGCAGTTATTTCTCTTGGGAACCTTCAGATAACAAACCCCTTTGTTTATCCGTTTTTACTATCGTATTCTGTTAAGAGAAGGAAATGTTTGTTGCTTGACATCAGACAGAGCTTTTCTGGTTGTGAGGAAAAAAGCCACCAACTAGTTTTGTTTGTGGGGGTTTATAAAGACAAGAAGCGATTATTGGATTGCCAGCAGCAGAGATGAGCAGTTACAACCGTTTGTTCTACAAAAGGAGGTGAGGGCAGCCCAGGAGGGGTAGGGGTGTCCCAGCACACACGGGGCACCAGGGGCCGTCTGGGCACGGGGCTCGGCTCCTTGGGGTTAGAAAAGGGAAAGAGACAACTGAGCGGGGGGTAAAACCTCTCATCTGTCACAGCCACTGAAGAACTGAAAATGACCAGGAGTGCTTGTCTGAGTTGAAGTCTGCAGTGAAGACATATATATGTATCTATATAAAATAAAACCACAAGTCAACCCCAATTTTGACCTGGCAGGCAGATAATAATTAGCCTTAAACCACCACTTTTCTGTCCCGTTGCCTGGTGCACCCCGAGTACACGTGCTGCTCTCCCCGTCTCGTTGGGGATGGGTTTGACCTTGTTCCCTTGCCCCAGCACCAGCAGAGTCTGTCACTGCTTCACAGCCGGAGGCAAGGACAGGCTGCTACTGCTCTGCCGTCCACCAAGAGCTGGGTGCACTCAGAGCTCCCTTGCGCCTGTGCTCCTCCAGGCTTTCCTGAAGCACCCAGATGTTTGCACACCCGTGACAGTGCAGCCCTGGCAGCCCTCGG
Source organism: Jacana jacana (assembly GCA_013400555.1). NCBI lineage: Eukaryota > Metazoa > Chordata > Aves > Charadriiformes > Jacanidae > Jacana > Jacana jacana. The sequence goes on along the minus strand of VZTM01006611.1, from coordinate 92,881 downwards.
AGGGTGTCAGATCAGTCTCTTGTCAAGCTGCACAGCCCAGTCCTCTGCTCTTCAGCCGCTTTCTGAAGAAGGCTCAGCATTTCTTTTTCCCTTCTTTTCTATTTTCACCTTTTCTGTTCGCGTCTCAACTCCATTCTCTCCCTCTTGTGCCCCTCACCCCAATCACCTATGGTGTCCAAGCCGCAGCAGGGTCCGTAAGCCCAGCCAGGTTCATAAATAGGCTTTGGGAGGGAACAAGGTCCCTGGCAGCCGCTGAGGGCAAGGGGGTTCCGCATGGCAGCTGGCGAAGGGGAGCCCTTGCAGGGCTGTGCCTCCATCAGCGGCTGCGCACTCCCACTCAGCCGCTAGAGGGCGTGCGATCGCACAAATCCAGCGCAGCAGCCCGGGCACGCTGGTAAAGGAGGGTCTTTCCAGAGAAGCGTACCACCAGGTGTTCTGTGGAAAGAGAGGGACCGTTGCAGCCTCACCCGCGGAAAGACCCCCTTGTTTTAGAGGGCTCCAGCACTCCAGGCAATTAGCAGGGAGTCTCCTGTAACAGTCTGCAGCAGTTTTCAGCATATCTGCTGGAGCAGGCAGAAAGCAAACCCCACACAACTGCAAGAATCAGCAAATCAATATTCTGTAGTACTCACGGAATCATCACGGTTGGAAAGGGCCTCTGAGATCACCAAGTCCAACCATGCACACACAGAAAACCCCTACAATCTCAGCCGTGTTACAGAACCACAGAATCATCGTGTACTTCCGTGGAAGGCAGCAATGCTTCTTGCAGCCAAAGAGTTACCAAAGTCTGTCCGTTCTGACAATCTCAAAGCAATTCTTAGTAATTTCTGGACCGGTCCTCAGTTGGTCCCGTGAGGCAGAAATCATGGGCTCGGCTGGCACTGAGCACCGGGGAGAAGGAAGGAGGAAAGCTGAATGGCAGGAAGACGGTGGGACATGAACAGAGAAGAATCCTGGGGCTGCTTTAAATATCAGATGTTTGATCTTATGTGTGATGCAGCCGTTTGCATGGCAGCGAGGAGGCTTTCCATGCTAATGTCAGTTGATTTGAGTGGTGGCAGCAGGGCGACAGCGAGCGATGGGATTCTGCAGAAAGCAGGGATGGGGAACGGGAGTGACACAGATCCAGGCAGCACCTTCCTCTGCCTCTCTCTGAGCAAATTCTGTGTAGTGGTTGTTTCTTTCTCTATCCCCATTTCTCAGAGAAATGGTCCAAGTAACACTGAACCTGTTGGGATACCTGTGAAGCGCTGGAGAAGCACTGTTCACGTTTAGCCACAGGTACAGGGGGATGCCAGAAGGCATAAAAACTTGGAAAAAAATATCTCTTAAGTGCACAGTTTGAGAAACCTGAACAGATGTGCAGATGTTTTTAACTTGAGCTGAAGCTCATGATTCAGATTTCCTCTTCTTTTTTTTTTTTTTTGTATGGAAACTATTTTATTAGATGCACTGTTTTCAAACACTGACGGGGGGTTTTAAACTGGGAAAAGCAGAGACAACTACACAGCACAGATAAATCGTTTGGTGGACAACAGTTTATTACACAGAAAGAAACAGAAGAAGCCTTTTTACAAATTAAAAAGCTGTGATAAAGTATCATCTAAATACTACAGGACTAGACCATCTCTCAGGCTCCAGTTTTTGATTTATAGGTCAATTACCCAGGGTAATTAATGGACAGGTACACCTTGCTCATGAATAAATGCTTCCTTGTTTAATACTCCCCTGCAGGAGAAAGGCAGGGACTCACGCTCTTTTGCCGATTGCTCCAGGCACGGCTGTAACTTCAGAACTAACCAGACTGAAATCCACATGGATATGTCCACCTTCCAGCACAGGGGAAGGTGACAGCCAGGTACGGTTCCTGGCTGGCACTGGTTACTGCCACGCACAGCGCCTCCCCAGCCCGTCAGACCGACACATCCCGCCAGAAGGGCTGATCTCGGCTGCAGATTTCATCTGCCTTGTCCACCGCGTCAGCGAGGCTCCAGTATTCTCTGTTGGTACCTACTTCATGGAAAGCACTACTGCAACCTTCCTAAAGAAACAAAGATTACTTCACCATGGGGATTGTGGTGAAAGCAACAGTGCTTATCGACGTTACCTAGGCAGGAATGGCTGCGGGACAGAGCTGGAGAGTCCCTCGAATTTTGGTTCTCACACCCCAGTACTTTCAGGCTTTCAAAGCATCAAGACTTTTTAAGACCTAATAAAACACTTGTCCACACATTGGCAAGTCACACATTCTTCAGCATTCTGAAACAAAACCAAACATGAAGAAGACATATGTGTATTTTTGACCAAACTATTCAACCTGAAGACCCCAAAGAGTCTGGTGAGCAAAACTGCCCTTTCCACAAGACAGATGAAAACATTCTTGCCCCAAGTAAGGTGTCTGGCAGCTCCCCCAGGCTGGGTCTGTCTGTCCCCTTTGCTCCCCAAGGCAGCACAGCACTGTGTGATGGTGGCTCAGCTGGGTGTCAGCAAGGGATCTGTTGAAGGAGCCTCTATCAAACAGTGACGTCCTGGGGCTGGGAGGCTAAAGGACCCAGAAGAGGAGCTGACTTCTGGCATCTCATTTGGGGAGGGATGAGCTCCACCCTGGAGCTCTGGAGCTGACATGCAGGTGTAAGGCTATGTATAGCATGTTAGGTCGTGACACAGAGCCACTGTGCCTGGCCTAAAGCGGCTTTATCCTCTGTAACTGCAGTCTGTGTGCACTGTAATTTTTATCTGGGATTTTCACAGTTTCAGGGTGGACTTTTAGCATTGTTACTTGAATGACAATTCATTTGGCTTGGAAAACAGCCAAGTAGGATTGGTTTGTTCATCTTTTAAAATGACCCCAGAAAAGCAGTGGCTGTTGCCCAGGGGCACCATCCCTATGCTTTAGCCTGCATAAGTCCCTAAGTTCTCACTCGTCTTGCCCATACATTTTTAGCCCTCACCCTGTCTTGCTGTGTGACTGCCTACACAGTATGTGGCTTGTTAGGAACAGGCACTTTACCCTCATGGCACCATTTAGTGTTCTACCAGAACATGCAAAGACCACCTTTCCAGAGATCAGATCAGTTGTCACCTTACTTACTCAATAGGAGGCTGTTAAAACAAACACGTAAAACCTTGTCTTAGTGCAGTCCCTAAAAAGAAATCCCTGGACATGGAACAACTGAAACTGACAGATGGAAGAGAGAAAAGTATAGTTGTCATACTGGGACTAACAGATTTTTAAAAATCCTGTTAAATCATAAAGGACATGGAAATAAATCTTCCTGCCCAATTCTGTCAGTATTTTTTCCTCTGACAGCCCTACTGGTTTGTCCAGGATGAGCAGTTCCCCTCGGAAAACAGAAATTTACAGTAAATATTGTAACTGCAGTAGGGAGTGCAGAAGGACCTGGAAGACCCAAGGCTTCACCATCCCAGGAGAACCTCTGACCCCACAGCCAGGCTCTTCTGCATTGGGTCCCTGGATGGAGGGGGACAGCCTCCTCCCAGAAAGACAGGGTTCCCTCTGCTCATGGGCTGCTTGGTTGCAAGTGTGGAACAGCAAACTCTGGCAAGCTCAGGGTTTTCCCTGCATCAAATACTGAACAGTAGGAGAAAAAAAAAGAAAATAAAATCAGGCCTTTTTAATTCCTACACCTACCAGTCCAGCTGCACGTCTTTGGATCTGAAAAATGTTCATTGTAACCTCATTTCCAGTACCTCCTCCAGCCCCGCTGAGCCCCGAGCTCCTGAAAGCAGATCAGCAGCGTGGGAGGTCCCCTGCTCAAGAGGGTGCTCTGGTCTGTTCTGAAGACGTGGCAGTTACTGCTGTTTGGAGAAGCTGAGGCTGTCTGAGAGAAGGAATTCCAATTCCACAGTGTCATCCGTGGTCTCTACTGGGACATTGCTGTTCTCCCGTACTTCATGCCTTGATGCTAACGTCTGTGGTGTCCCGTTGCAGGAGCCTGCCTCTGCTTGCCTGCTGCTGCCCGGGCACACAGGGGTCGGCTGGTAAATGCCTGGACAGGAGCTGGGCTGGCAATGAGCAGGGATGTAGTACTGAGCTGCCGCTGGACTCGATTCCATTTGATTACAGAAAGGATTACTAGTCACGCAGCAGGTCTGGAGACAGTTACTGACTTTGAATCCATGATGAAGGCCTAATTTAGCAATAAGGGGCTTCCCAACGTTAACTTCCTTTCTTTCATCCATTGTGTCTTCTATTCCTGGATACTCATAGTGCAAGCACACGGTGAAGATCAAGTGTTCCTGCAAAAGAGGAAAGAGGGGGGGAATAAAACTGAAGTGTTGCACTTCTTCCAGCATGAAACAATGTAGGAAATGCTTCAAGAGGCACAATCTCCTGGAGGAGACTAAGGTTTTTAGGCAAAGACTTGTTTACTGCAGACCTCTCCTGGTTAGTACTGGCTCACCTGACAGTCTGGGTTTCTAGAAGTGCTTGCATTACACCAGCTACCAAAAGCAGTGCCAAGTGACATGCAGCACATGTGACACACAGATTAACCAGAGTGCCCCAGTGACCTGAAGGGAGACCCTCCCAAACACTGCGCACCCGAGAACGGGGTGGGATGGAGGCAGGTAAATGCAACATCTACATCTCCTGCTAATGACCATGTAAGCCGTGCTTCAGGTCACGTTCCTCTGGCACTACAGGGCACAGGAACGTCCCCACAGGGCAATAGCTCATTTTCACCAAAATAATTGTCCTGTCACAGCTCAGTATGGGCCTAGGAAATAGAGAGCGCCTCACAGAACCGCATCGGGATTGTGTACGTGTTGAATCCCTGGCTCTTGTTTTTCAGCTAAGAAACTAAAGTCTCTAAATGGTGCTATTTGCCATTTTTCCCTCCAAAGAACACATTACTTAGCAGCCAGTAGACACAGCTACCTCATCAGAGCTGCAAAGCAGCGTGATTAATCTAAGCTTGTGAGGAATAATGTATCTATTACCCGTAGTTTCTGCAGTGAGCTGAGCCTGGTGTAGAGGCAGTGCTTGGGAAGGTCCTTCGATACTAAATAGCTTCCAGTTTCCTCGGGAGTTCCTTTATTGGCCTCCTTAGGATCCACATCCAGGTCCTGGTGCAAAGAAGAGATGAGAACTTAATTGGAGGTACAGAATCTGAGATCGTGAAATAGTTACCAGCATTTCCTTCTTCCTAAAAGGAGCGAAACCACCAGTCTTGGATTGCTTGTGAAGCTGCAAGAGTGCTGTTAGCAGCAGGCAGGAGGGGTTATGCTGGAAGGTCACCCTCTTTGCTCGGGGCCTCTGTCAGACTTGCTGTGCTTGCTTCAGGGCTGCTCTTTTTTACCCAATTTCTACTGTGAAGCACAGCACTGCCACACTAATTCCGGGGGCTAAAAATACCTGCACCTAAACTCAAGTATTTTATTCATAAAGCATCAGATTTGTCCCATTTGTTCCATCCAAAAAAGTTTTCTGCCCCACATACTCTTTCAAAGACTTCAAATAAGGTTTTTTGTCCCAAGGAGCTTTCTGTTTTACCCTTCATGTTACCATCATCAGCTGGGCAACACCAGTGGAACCGGACAGGGATTGCCCTGGTGCAAAGGGCTGTAAGAATAAAGCTTAAGAAACCTGGTCCTCCAGGTAGGTGTGTCCTCAGCTCCCATTAGAGCTACTGATGTTTAACATCTTTAATTAAGAAATACTGGATATCGAGGCAGTGAAAAACAAAGGAGACTTTCAAAGAGATGAACAATAGGCATTACAAATAAGTAAATGCAGGCCCCTGATTTCAACTGTTCAGACCCATTTTATGATAAAAGATGCAGTTTGGCAGGGACAGAGCAGAGTTTTCAAGTTCAGTGGAAGGAGATCCCCGGGCCACCAGCAGGAGGCACTCACCAGCGGGAAGTCTGTGACGTAGGCTCTGCAAACGATTATTTCGGGCGGCTTCTTTACTATTCGCGTGTAAATTATCATGACGTTGGAGAACTCGGCTGCAAACCCCAGCTGGATCTGGACTCCACACTGGAATCTGAGATACATACTTTCTGGAAGCTCTGCCAAGCAGGAACACATCGTTACACTCTAAATAAAACCCAGCTGCTCTTCTCTTTTTTTTAATATTGCTTTTCAATTTAGAAGTTTAAAAAGGTGTAGACCTCTTCCTCTGCCTTCCCCCTACTTATCACTTATCTATCTAGACGGGAGCAAACCAGTTTAGAAGCCCAGCGGGCACCACACTGTTTGCTGGTGCCAGTGGGGAACAAGGACACTGTTGGGGAGACCTGACCTCCCACAGGACTCTTTCCATCCCTGTGCAAGGAGCAGGGCAAGGTTTGCTGTCACTAGGACACAGCTTACTGACCCCACAACTTGTTTCTGTTCCCGTCACCAAATCAGTAAGGTCAATATGGTATGTGTCCAGTAAGCAGGAGACAGCTATAGCATCAGAAGAGTCTTTGAATTTGACAGCAGAACAGGCTTCAGGTGGGTTTTTCCTCCTCTCGCAGCCTCTGCGCGTGTTCACACAGGGCTAAGCCCCCAGCACTCCGTTGTGGTCTGGATCCTTCTCAATCCAGACAAACCCATCTGGAAGTGCTGAAGGGTCACTGCCATCATCCTGTGGTCTGTCCTGTGTACCGACTTCCCTGCTCCCAGGGGACTGGGTTATTAAACATTACCAGAGACATACCTTTATACAGATATAAAGACTACTCTCTTTCCAAACCCCAAACAGCTTCTCTTCTATGTGTGACTTAAAACCAACACAACAGGAGAGAACGTTAAGTTATGACGGTTGTTTTGCGTTTCAGTTATTTAACTGACAAGGATGAAGGGCTTGATCCCACAAATAAAAACCTCCATCTATGAAAGGGGCTGCCAACACGACTAGTTCAGTCTTAAAAACACCACCCCTGACCTTCGGCCAAACCTGTCAAACTTTAAAATGCACTCCAACGTATTTAGGTGAAAAAAAGTAAAAAGGTCTTAAACCCATCTCTGGGAGCCTGGAGCTGATGTCACCTTTGGTTTAGCTTTATTGTATACGTTGAAAACTCCTTTCCACCATGCACTTTAACTCCCAATTCAAAGGGCTGTGAGGCGATTTCAGTGAGACTAGTAATGTCTTACGGGTGGCACTGTTGGACACAGACCACAGGGAGATATCACGTAAGTCTCCCCTTCAGTGTTGGAGTGGTCTTAAATACTCTTAGTCGGGATGAATTCTGCGTGTCCCTTCTTTATTAAATCCTCACGTTGAGGTGGGCCCCAGCACCCAAGTTCCCAGGAGCTGAAGGTGCTAAGGAAGATTCAGATGGGAAAGTGACCGTTTTCCATTTCCATCCAGTATCACACCCCACCCTCCAGAGATGGTGGAGGAAGCAGAGGCTCTCATTTTCCCCACCGTGCCGGGAGGACGGTCTAACAGCAGGCTGTACTGTACCGTGAGCTTTGGCCCACTGCAGGTTCCGTGCCAGAGACTCTGCAGAAGAGACGGTCTGTCGGATGGGATCAGTCAATGCCCGTTTCTCAGACAAGCTGCTGCGGATCTCCAGCGCTTGCTTGCCCTTGGTAAGGTGACATTTTCCCATATCTGCAAATAAGATGCACATGGTTTCTCTCAGAAAGCGACGCTGCCGAGATTTGAACTATATTAAGTGCATCCCTGCAGTGTTCCCCGGTTGCCGTGGTTACGCCAGCACTGCCATCAAAACCCCCAGTTTGAGAGTACTTCCTGCTCAGCGATGTGCTCGCTTCGGGCTACCGCAGCACCCAGGTGCCTGCAGGGAGTTCCCAGGGCCCTGCTTGTACCCTGGCAACACGCTCACGCCCAGTTCCAACCCAGTTCAAGCCGTACCACAGCAAGCACATAATTAAAGTGGCTAATTTCAAGCACATGAACACTGCTGTTGGAGGGGATTTCTAAAGAACTGGAGGCAAGAGGAATATTTCAGGGGTTGATAAGGAGGCCAATACTATTTATTTGACACCATGACTAGTGACCTGGATAACTCAACAGAGCACCCCCAGCAAGTCTGCAGACGATTAAAGACTGGGAGGAGAGGCTGACACACTAGAGGGTTGTGCTGCCACCCAGAGGGCCCTGGACAGGCTGGAGAACTGGGCAGAGAGGAATTTCAGGAAGTTCATCAGGAAACACCCGAGTCCTGCACGTGCACACCAGTACAGAAAGGGCACTGACTGGCTGGAGAAGGACCTTGGGGAGCTGGAGGACACCAAGCTGACCACGAGCCAGTCCTGTGCTCTGCTTTGAGCAGCACAGGTTTACTCTGCTTTGAGCAGCAGGGTTGGGCTTGAAAGTCTCCAGAGGTCCTTTCCAACTTTAACCAGTCTGCAGTTCAAACTCAGTCCAATTTATCAGGGTTTCTCTATATTTAGTTCAATTACATCTCAAGATGATGTTTTCAGATAGTTTTGCTGCAGGCAGAAAGTCAAAATCAGTGGTCTGCAAAGGGAATTTAAAAAATCCTGGATAACTTCCATTTATGAGTTCATTAAAGAAATGAAATATTGAAGGCTGTTTCCATGGAACATCTCGAAGCGCCATCGGAGCACGGATGCAGGAACAGCCAGTGTCTGGTAACACTGACAACGGCTCTCACGCCTGCCACACCAGTCCTCCTCCTCCTCACTCCAAGTCCAGGAGTGAGACAAGTGACAGGTCTGCAGCACAGGCTAGGAACTGGGCAGTGCAGGCAAAGCAGCAACAGGACATCTGGGAAAGCGCAGGGAAACCAGGTGCCAGCAGAACTGGGGCGGGTTCTTATGGGGAAGCCACAACAGTGGAAGAATGCGGGAGAAGAGCTAAGGAGGCAGAACATACATATACTACAGACACAGGGTTGATGCCAGGACAAGTGGTTCTCTTCTCACAAACCAGGAAAGGAGAGAATGTCCCAGAAGGCAAGAAAGATGAAGGAAAGGGAAGATATTTGCGTCTGCTTCAAAAAGAGCTTCAAGACAAATAACAGTCTTACACAGACACCTCAGTCAGTGGCTGTATCTGTTCATTTCAAGCAAATGTGTGACCAATGCTCAACAGTTTTCACTTCAGCACCTCTCCCGGGCAGAAAGACACTCAGAAGAAATAAGGTTCACTAAGAAGGAGAGTATAAAACTGATCACTATTGAAGAAGTTCAAATCCCTTTATAGTATCATAATCTTTGTTGATGTGCTGCCCAGTAGCACCCGCTTCATGATGGAGAACATTAAGGGAATGCATCAAGAAAGAGGTCAAAGCAGTGTAGCACATTCACCATGAGAATCACAGAATGGTTAGCATTGGAAGGGACCTTAAAGACCATCCAGTTCTCCCCCCTGCCCTGGGCGGGGACACCTCCCACCAGAGCAGGTTGCTCCAAGCCCCCTCCAACCTGGCCTTGAACCCCTCCAGGGACGGGGCAGCCACAGCTTCTCTGGGCAACCTGTTCCAGGGTCTCACCACCCTCACAGCACAATTTTTTTCTGGTATTTAACCTAAATCTCCCCTCTTCCAGAAGAGGGACATTGGAGCGCAGAAGCTGTTAGTAACAGGTTGAGAGTAGCATTAGCACAGTAAGCTGGAGCTCACCTTCTGCAACCTCATCCAGCAGCACAGTGATCTTCTTGTCTTCCAACAGACGGTCCTTCAAGAACTTCATGAAGATTCCATTGGCCAGCCCCAACTGCTGAATTTCAAAAGCTTCTGCTCCTTGGCACCTACGAGATCACCAGTATCAGACAAGGAATCTGCAGGATTGAGATTGACACAAGGACAAAAGGAGCAAAGTTGTGTTGGGAACGGGGTAAAGAAACCCTGCAATTTTAACACCGGGTTGTGTCTAAGGGCACCTGCTCTTCATGCTCATTTGCCAGCACAGCATCCTGGGAGGATTTCACTTGCAGACAAGCCACAGACCACAGCTGAGGTCAAGCTGTTTATGAGCTTAAAAATTTCTCACAAAGACTTCAGTAAAGCTCCTGTCTATTTCTGTTCAACAACTTTTGCACTTGACTTCCAACTGAGAGGGAGATTATCAAAACCTCTTCAAATAGTGTCAAACGCAGTTGTAACTATACTTTACGCCTAGAATAACACAGGGGCCAATCTATATGCTAACCAGATAATTCATTAATTTAAGCTTCTAGAAAAAACCATGTTAGACATAATTTGCATTAACAGAGGAGGCACATGACTGAAGGTGGTACAGCACGTAGGTTATAGTTCACCACTGTTCCCCAGCACTCAACCTCCTGGGAGTACTGAGGAACACACTAGACACACCTGCCCCCTCCCCATCAGCACAAGGAAACAGAACATTACGGGGCTGAGGGTAAAATTTGCTTTTTTTCTTCTGAGTTTTTCATTTTCTAAGGAATAATACTTAGCTGAGTAGAGCCTTCCCACAAGTAACCATTAAAGAGAGATCAGGAGCCCAGTCTCTGCTTTGCTGCACACAGGGGTCTCACTGGAGATACCCTGTACGTGAACAGGAAGGGTAAATACTGGGCAAATGCATTTCCACAGTCAGTCAGGCTGCGGAAAGATTCAAAGAACTAAGTAACAAAGATAGTAGCAGGACATGGATATGGGTATAAATCACTGGCCCTTTGACAGCACAGTTAGTATTTTTCTGTAGATTAGCTCTATGATCTCAGCTGCCACTTCTGGCTTCAGAACCTCTCTGGCACAGCAGGAGAAAAACTTCCTTACGTTGCATATCCAAAAACAATGTTGGCTGTAACCTTCAGAGCGTCTAAGATAAGAATTGTGTCATCATACTCGTTTCTGCAACAAAGGGAAACACAGAACAATAAACCAGTGATTTGAGAATGAGTGGTGGTAACAAGCTCTACAGTAACTCAGAGCACCAAAGCAGCAGCATTCAGAAACGGTCATGGGTTGTTTTTTTTGATCTCCCTCCTACAATTCTGGTACAAATCCTGATGGTGAAAAGACAAGATCAGCATCACCCACACGCCTCACCAAGACAACGGAAAGACAGTCAGATCTCACCCAGTACCCAGACGAGGGCACGACAGATCAACCAACAGAGAGCCTGGTGAAAATCTCTTAAAAACCAGTTTCTGATAACTAGCCATTTTAGATTATAACAAAACCACTATTGCTTCTTTTTAGGTTTTTTTTTTTTCAAAACATGGTGTCTGGATGGTTAATGTGAGGCCAATAGAGCTGTATTTTCTATTTGGGCAGCAGACTGTGAAGCTGACCAGGGTGGCTGGGATTTCATTAGCAGTGGAGTCCAGAGGCTCCACAAACACGGCAGCCCCAGCCGTTTTCCAAGATGAAGCACTCCTTAGGGAGCTTTCAGAAGTGCTGACTGAAGAGCTGGTTTCCAGTGCAAGTTTAATCAGGCATAGCAGCCTCTAAACACGGAAAGAAAGTAGTACTTTGGTTAGAAAAATCTGATAAACCAGTTGATTTTTAAGCTCTAAATAAAGGTCTAACACCCCCAGCATAAAAGCAGCCCACAAAATCAACACCTCGAGGAGTTCTAAAACAAGCACTTCAACTTGAGCCCTGCTGCCAAATTAACATGCCTTTGGTCATACGGGTTCTCCTTCCTCCCTGTAATGATGAAGATGGTTAACAATGCAAGTAACAGGGTCCTTTTTGCTTGAGATGCCTAATTTCACTTCTGTCTAGTAAGAATGATGCTTTGTAGCTTTTAAACAACAAAAAAAGAAGAAAGAAATTTCACTGAAAACAAGAGGCAAATATGCACCCACAGACACAGAGTCTGATCACCAGTGTCACATTCCCATCTGAGGCCAAAAGCAAAGTCCATCTGGGAATGAATCCTGTCGACTTCAGAAGCCTTGGGTGCAGGCTGTGTACTCTCAGAACCCTGAGCTTCCAAGTACAGGGAATTCTCAGCCTAGAATAAAGATTGCTCTCTGTGGGAAGTCCAGCTCTCTCTCGGGATCCCTTGCTCTTCTCTCAAAGTGGCTGTTCCCTTTTATTTGTTCATTTTAAAAACAGGCTCAGTTTTAATCTGTTGCTGCAGCGAAGCAGCCGGGTGTCCCTGCTGGCTCCTAGGACTGCAGGCATTCACCCTCGCCCTCTGTTGGGAGGCAAGAACGACCTCCAGCGCCAGTTCTCACTGTTCACCAATGATGGGACTCTACCTTTTCCGACACATATCCAGGAGGAACACGTTCAGTCCTGTCTCTTTTTCCTGCATTCGTTTGAGGATGTTCTGCACACACAGGCAGTTTGCTGACCGGTAGGGGCTTGGAGCATCAATAGGAACCATGAAGCTGTTCCCGTAGTTTTCATAGCCGTGGCCCGCGTAGTACAACAGACCTGTGAGTTCAGAACACGCGTGACTGCAGACACCCGACAAGAGCACACCGGAACCTTTCGACAAGCTTTAGCATGGTCAAAACCTTCATGCACTGTGTCCACCCCACGTGTCTGTGGGAGAGGAGACACTTCAGGCTGGTGTGGACAGGCCTCTGTTAATGGGGGAAGGAAGGGCAGGCCGGGGGGGGGGGAACCACAGTAACAGCAACTTCACAATACACAGACACAAGAGAAAACAAACCAAGAAAATCGCTCATGCAGCAGAATCAATCAGGTATTTGCTTCAAACAAAGTTAAATAGTCTTAAAATGCTTTAGGTAGAGTTACAGCTTCTAACAGAAATAATCTGCTACGTAGAACATGTAACTTGGGAACGAGGAAACGTGCCAACTGTAAAACATCTCCACACGTGCAAATACAAAGCTGTGAGCAGCAGTGAGTCACTGCAGAATTTATATAGCACTGAGCAGTTTGCATGGATGCTGTCATCTTTAAAATTATTCCCCTTTACTTTTTTACTTACCATTAATCACTGGCAATTCTTAAAAGTATTTTTAACTAGAAAAGAAATAAGAGAAAAACCTTGCTTGCACTGTGAAAGCATCTTGCACACTTCTAGTTTTACCATTTCCTCTGTATGGTCAGTTTCTCTGTCTTTGTCTTTGTGGTCTGTTTGTTTGTTTTGTTAATAGGGAGAGATAAAAAATACTTTTAGAGGGGAAAAAAAAAAAAAAAGAAGATTATTCCACAATGGTATTTGGCAGGACCCCTTTGCCAAAGCACCAACAACTCATTCTCAGTGGACTGCAGCTACGGACTCCTGACTCCTGTGGGTCCACCTCTGAGCAGACACATCCTTGGCGTGCTTACCTTGGGCATGAAAGATCATCGCCCTCACGGGGCAATACACAAGTCTACTACAGTTCAAGACTTAAAAACTGAAATAAAACAGGCAATAGTTTTGTTTAAAGAAAGCATATAATGGATGATCTTAGCATTAATAACCTCCCCACTGCCATAAAGTGCAGCCACCAGAAGCTTGTATGATTAAATGGAATTTTCCTGTTATCTGTTCCCAGTGCTGCTTTTGCTTATTTGTGGCAAGTTCCATCTCAAAAGAATCTTTAGGTATCTACATAAAACGCTCTTCTGAGGGTCAGCTCTTCAATTAGTATGCAGCTGAATCCAAGTCAGCGGGATGACAGTTTATGCTGACTGGAGATAGGGTCTTATGTCATTATTCTTACTAAAAATAGCTGTGAAATGTATGCTGCTACAAAACTTGAATACTCAGAATAAACCAAGTAAGCCTCATCCCAGGACATGCACACCATCAGGGTTAAAATCAGCTTGTGCAGACAGGTACGCTAGGTGTTTCTACCTTGTCACTGCAGACAGCTTCCAACAGATGAAAACGCTTGGCTGGCACAGCCTCTGCTCTTGGTAGAGGAACACCAGGGTAGAACTAGAGCCCTTCGGCTCTCTCCTCCTACTCGGGAGCTCCCAGGTCAGAACAGCCGTGCCGAGGCCTCGCAGAGCGCTGCGCTCCACCAGCAGTGCCCAACTGCTTCTGACGGGCAGCGGCAGAGCCGGGATCAGCTCAGGCACCCAGGGCAAGCTCCGGGATGCACGGCCTCGGCGTCGTTCATCTGCAGAGCCGTGCAAAAGGCCAGTGGCTTCATTCAAGTAACAGCTGGGTTTGTAACAGGCACAGAATTTAAAGTGTAGGATTAAAACTCTCAACAAAGAGAGGCCCCTCTTGGGCTACTTCTAAGAGTCCAGTGCTAACAGAGACAGGGCAGTTTCAAGAGTGCCAAGTGCATGGCTCCAGGTCAGGCCCCAAGTTAAAAGGAAACTCTTAAATTTGATTTCTACAGAGCTTGGATCCAGACCTGAATCAAGATTGTACACTCAAATATGTCTTCAGGTATGTCAGATAAGTACATGGACTGACTGAAGGAAACAAGCCTAACATAAAGGACAATTTATGAGAAGATTTCCTCAACAAACAAATATTTCAGAACTACATTTCTCCCATCCTGGAGCAGGTGACTGTGCAAGGCTCATCTGCTGAGTACCTGCAACAGTTAATATGTTGAGCTGAGGATCAGAAATAAACCTCTGCATACCACAGCAAGTGGAGTAAACATGTTTGGAGGGGCTCGTTAGGCACTTGGACACAACAATTTTAAGTGGGCTCAAGTTCCTCACAGACGTCAGCATCGAAGTGCTATCTGCAGCTCCCTCTTGCCTTCTCCCTCTCCCTCTCTTTTTTTTCTCTTTAAAGAAAGCAGCCTAACTATATTTAGCCTTTAAAACTCACGGGTCAGTGCTTTTCCCCTTTGTGGAACACAACATTAATCGCACCCTCCATTTAGAACAACAGAAAGACAGCCATGAGAGGAGACAGTCAGCACCCCGTTGTTCACTGCTCCTGCCCTGCATGGGCAGTGCCCGAAATGCCACTTTCCTGGCAGCCAGCAGGAATTACACCATGGCATATCAGTATGTGTAGCAGGGACTGAACAGAAGCAGCCACCACACCTCTCCTGTTTGGAGCTGTGCCCACTAAAAATGCAGCAAATCACTATCTGTTTGTGCACTGACAGCACCTTTTATACGCCTTCAGCCATTAATAGCCGCTGCCCAGAAGGACCAAAGTGACCGTTTAAATCAGTTACTGCCAGACACTCCTGGAAGCATGCCCTGCTCGCCTTTCAGGAATACCAACTTGCTGCAAACATACGCCCCAGAAGAGCTTCATATGGCGCTGGCAAGAAACTCATTAAAGCCTTCCAGTACTTTATTTCCTAAATTCACACCCACAAATATAGAAAAAAAAAAAAATTAAAAAGGTGGAAGAACCCAAAAGCTCACTCAAATGTATAAGCACATCTACTTCCCAGGGAACAAAGAAAGGTGACTGCTCTCAAAGCCTGCTATACTTCACTGCCATAATTAGTCCTCATGTCATGCAAGCTTTGGCTGTGACGTAAGTGCCCAAATGTCAGATCAGCAGGTTCTGCACAGAGGGCGCATCGGGTAACGCGCCGTTAAAAACATCACCCTAAGGAATACCCTGACCTCGCCTGCCGAAGAATCCACTCGGGTTTTCTTGGGTTCCTGAGCATTGCTACAGGAATTCTGCAGCTCAGATGGGACAACGGGCAGATGTTTTGGTCCCTGCTCTAAACCATTTCTGCAGCTGTTTACGCAACCTTAGCTTTTAGAAAAATGACAGAAATAGCAGCAGTCAGCAGCAAGCTCCTCAAAGCCTACGGAGGAGCTTGCCTTGCGCTCCAAGCCAGGCCATTGTAGGCCTTTGCCACTCTGGACACCAATGCTTATGCTCTGTGCATCCATCGCACCGTGCCCTCCCCTCGCTGGCACAGCCACCAGCTCTGCCCTGGGCTCGGTCCCTCAAAGCCAAGTCCATGCTGGACAGAGAACCCCAGCACAGGGGTCACCTAAGGCTCAAGGCAGAGCAGCAGCGACGCACACCTGGACCGGCTGGTTACTCGTTAGCCCAGCACAAGGCACCTCCTGTGCAGCCTCTGGGGGAGAGCTTACAATTATTATCAGTATTCTCTTGCAACTGGCTTAGTAACGGACGGGTGACCCAAGTAACAAAGCCTTGCATGGTTAAAAACACACATTCAGTATGCAGGCTTTGTGTAGTTTGTTCTCCTGCAACTGAAGCCCGTAGTGGTGAGGTGGTGCAGCACAATCACTGGAGTGATGCTGCGACTGGAGGGCGAGAGCCTGGGATTTGTGCGGGGTTTTAGTTGTAGTCTCAAGAGTTTAATCAAAAACAATAGGAGGGTTGCTGCCTGCTTGAGCAGCATAACCACGATTGAGCTTTCCACCTAACGTGTAAAGACACGCAAAGAATAAATTCTACACGCTGTATCCAGACCTTCCACAGAGCTGTCAAACAGCAGTGGTACCTCAGTTCTGCCCAAACAGGAACCTGAGAATTCAACCCAGTGAAAAGGCCTCTATTATTGACAACTGCAGAAAAGTCAGAACCTCACGTTTCCTTTGTTCTAAGATTAAAGAAACAATAACATTTTAACCAAGGTCAAAGAACATGCTGATGGCTGTATCAAACTTACTGTTCCCATTGCGCACACCAGCTGTTTACCATGAAGTCTGTTCTGCCATCATGGGGCTGAGCTGGCAGAGGCACATACCAGATGTCTGTGTACCCGATACACCACACACCTGACCCACTTCAGAGGGGATCTCACAGCTTCTTACCATACACTCCTCTGTCCAGGAGAAGTAAGAATTCATCCACTGCATTCCGCATCTCGGACTCGGTGAGATCCAGCAAAGAAACAACCTTGAAATCTAGCTGTCTTAGCAAATTAGTCAGTTCATAGACGTCTACCATGGGAGCCTTGAGCCGGGGGTGATTCCAGTAGCTCATGTTTCCTATCAACAGCGCTACCTTGTCTGTGGCTGCAGGGACAACGGGGAAACGAAACACAGCACCGTTACACACTCCATGCGCTCAGCGCCTTTAAACTCAGTTTCTTCTAAAGGGAAAATAATATCCAGTCTCACTTCAGGCATAATAGTTGGTATGATTTTAAGTGTCATCCTGCATCAACAATACAGCTCAGCTCCCTCCTCATCCAAAAGCCAACCACCCATTTCAGCATGGTCCGACCACCAGAGCATCCAAACTGTGACACGCCTCAGACGGGACAATCCGCCAAGCGAGTCACATCTTTCATTTTTCTGAAAGCACAGAAATTACTGAATTCCTCTACGCATGGGGAAGTTTAATAGACATGAAATTTCTTACAGCAAGTTGAAAAGCTATGGCCAGTGTGCTTTTCCCCCAAAATTCAAATTTTCTTATGCTTCTTAAACAAACAGTGAGCCACCACACCTAAAAGACCACTTCCTCATCTCCAGCCCCCATCTCCTGTCTCTCCAAATCATGGTATATTGAGGTGGAAACTTCTACAGGTCAGGAGTGAAAAGGACTTCTTTGTTAAGGCTTCTTTTGACTGTTGCTTTGGTTAAAAACAATTAGAGATGTGAGACACTTAGAAAATTCAGAGAGAAGTCAACTAATATTCTCATAGTCTGACTCAAGGTCAGAAGTAATTCTGTCACAACTGAACACAGCTGCAGTGAAAGGGGACACAAGTCCCACTGACAGAAATGCCTTCCAGACCACTACCTAATTTTTATCCCAAAATTGCATGCCCAGTTACTGAAAGGCACTTGATCAAAGCAAGGCATTTCCTTCCTGGCTCGTTACTTCTCTCCAAAAGGAATTGTTGTTCCATGTCTCTGGTGGCAAATGAGCTCATATGAACATTCCAAACCTGCTGTGGAGTCAGGAATCCCACAGGGCCAGATGCGGGGAGAATCCCTGTCCACAGCCTCCAGCTCTAACCTTCCACCACCTTCAAACTAGAGGTTTTCAACAGTTTTACAACTGGAAAACCTCCAAGGTCTTGAACAGTGTAAACTACTCCAAAAGGCAGAGACCAAGTGACAGTGGGATACTGTCACTGAAAAACACTTAGCAGTAGAAGCTTTCTAATTAATTTAGAAAAGACGAGCCAGGACTGGGGAGCACTTACACTCCCTTCTCACAGTGATGGGCCTGAAAGAGCGTCAGGAGAAGCCAGCAACCTTTCCAGCTGGGTTAGCATCAACACAACAGGCCTGACCACAGTCCAGTCTACCATCAAAATTTAATAATGTGATTAAAGAAACCTATTCTCCAGCAACTATTCTTCCTAAGACACACAGGCCATCCATCTATCTTGATGAGGTTGGGCTCAGGCTGAGGGCACCCCCACAGCACACAGAGGGAAAGCTGGGACAGAACACACCCAGCAGCCAGAGAACCCAGCCTTCCAGCATCATCCCCAGACTGCTGTCGCCAGCCACAGTATGGAGGAACACACTTGGCCAGAGGAATTTGAAACAGTAAACTCAAACAGAGGAGTCGTAGACACTCCACCGAGTCACTAAAAATACCGGTGCCCTCCCCAGTGTTTACTGCTGAAAGGGCACACAAGCAGCATAAAGGACTATAAACCACCCAGAACTCTGCCCCCCTGCAGCCCTTCACACCCACTGCTGCTATTTCACTAGCTGTGGCAGGAACAGCCATACCCAGAAGCAGCAAACCCTACTTCCCAGCCATGCAATGCATACGAGCCTTACTGCTACAAACTACTCACCAGCAGGTCTGCCGTGTGGTTGTTCTTGCCGCTCTCCTTGGAAAAGATTAAAAAGAGCAGATCATCAGTAACTACAGTCCCAGCTGGCAGTGTCTGCAAATGAACCGCGTGTTCCACACAGCCAGAGTCTATTGGGCCGCTTTACCTAGTAAGTTATTAGCTTAAGGCTGAAAAGTGCTCTTTTTTTCTTGTTTTGGTGGGGGTTTGGGGTGTTGTGGCATTTATCTGATTTCCTTCACCCTATTCCAGCAAACGTAGCCTAACAGGCTATGAATTGCTGCTTCTATAAACTAAGAAGCAATAGATGCTCACAATGCAATTGTGTTTTGAGGTTTTGGGAACACAGTATCAGGGATAATCCCTTTGCGAGCACTACTCCAGATCTACCTTTCTGTAACAAATGTGAAGCGGGCTTCAAATCACATCAGCTCACTCCAACCTCAGTTTAAGAAATACACCAATTCAGCGCATCATGGGCAACAGCCAGACACCTTGCATTGTTTTTCCACCTTCTTCATGCAAAAAGGAAGCAACATATTAAAACGTAGAGACCAAAGAAGCCACAGACAAGAAAGCAAAAGAGAATTTATTCTGTATTTAAGTAGACATGCAGTAGAAGAGAGCAGCTCTGTGTGATTTGCTGAAGGTAACAGCAGCCCCATGGGTCACTGTCCCTCAAGGTAAATCGGAACCAGAACGCTGTGCTGCTCGTCACACGGTGTCTGCCCTTATCAAATCCTCAGTGCCAAATACATCCAAATAGCACAAACTATCCATTGTGGCCCAGGTGGGCTCCAGAAGTGAAGATGCTAAATTGAAGTGTTTCAAAACTTCCCCTTACCTGGTTTTTGAAGATCACTTAGATCTTCTGTGAAGAAATACACCAATAAAATCATAGTTTAAAAAAGAAGCAAAAAAATTACATTTGTTATTAGTAAAAATATAATTAATGTCATGCCATAATTAATAGAAGCCAAATATTAGAAGCTAAACTACCTTTCCAAAATTACAGAAATGCAAAGCCAAAAGAAATCAATATACAGAGCTATACCTGACACAGCATTTTAATATAGGAGATCTGAGACACAGGGAGAAACACGTGCAGTGCCTCAGTTCCAGGGGCGTGCAAGCAGCTGAATGAAGAAGGAATGAGGCCAGAATCCCCCCTTTGAAAAACAGATGTTTGAAGGACAGCTGAAAAGCAACATCCTGAGCATGAAATCTTACTTCTTAAAACCATGTGTATTCAGAAAGACTTCTGATACGATTTTCAAACATCCTACTCTACCCTTCATTTCATATAATTATTGTGAGACCACTGGAAACCATGGAAAAGAAACCCCTTTCCCTGAGCCCCAGAGGTATGTTGGAGCAGGGCTGCTCCATACCCAGAATCCTGGGAGACCTCTTCAGGTACATAAGTGGGCTGGAAAAGTTGCTGGAAACATCTGGAAGCTCTGTGCAGACACAGAGGTTCCAGAGGAACCAGCTCTGTTCAGCTCTCTAAGGTCACCCAGGCTCCTAAACAGCTCCAGCTTCTCTTGCTAGGATGTTGCCTCCTGAGCCCAGCCAAAGAAATCTCAAGATCTGTAGATTTCACTAGAAACTGGAAGCGCAGGACACAAACCCAGTGAATCCCACAGAAGAAAGTAGCTTGATTTTCCTCCCCATCATGGCAAAGAGGAGTGAAGCACATGCAGAAGGAAGGTTGCATCATACATCGGTGCTTTAAAATAGACCGAAGCTATTAACCCAGCCATGCTTTCCAGCAACACGCTCCACAGTCCGGCCCCCCATCATTCACTTCCAAAAGCTGATTCACAGCTAAAGATTTACTTTACCTTCTGTGCACTCCACTGCCATAGCTTCCCTTCCTTGGGTTTTTTAAGGAGAGGAAAAGTTGGAAGACAATTGCTCTCAGTTATGAGAGTCAGCACACAAAGTGGAAGACAAAGGTCATTTGGTCACTATTAAAGCCCAAAGGAGTTTACAGCTGATAAAGCTCTAGAAGTTCATTTGCTGCAAGTGGGCATGACTATTTTAACAACGGGAGAAGCTAAACCACCAGAAGGCTACATGCTTGGCTTAATGCTGAAAGCTTTCAAACAGAAATACTAACAACAAGTAGGAAATCGATAAATCAACTGGCTTATATCAAACAAACACTCCTTACCTATAACAACTTCTATCTTCTGGCTGTCTTGATCTTCCCGGTCATTATATACGTGACACCAGTACGTCCCCTGATGTTCCACGTCCACGTAAGTTACCTGAACAAGCATCATTACAGTCATCCTGCCAGACCCCAAACCAGTATCTGTATCACTTTCATTTAAGCCCACAAGGAAGAAAGAGTAAAAAGCTGAAGGTGAACAAATACTAAACAAATCCCAAACTCGCTCTTTAGTAAGCTGGACAGCAGGAATGTTCCAGAAATGCTTGCAAGAATGGAAGGAGGAATAGAAATCCACCTCACAGGCTTGAGAGCATTAAGCTCCAAATGCCTTGGCTCGTACAAATCAGTGCTTTGCAGTGCAGGAAAGAGAGAGCACCTTTTGCTTTTACTCATACTTAATCTTTGTTATCTCAGTACATCCACTAAAGGCTTCCACCCCACAGCTACAACTGAAACACGTTCAGGGTTAGAATTATGCACTAGAGAGCCTCGGAACAGTACGGGCAGGTGAGGAACAAGGGAACAGGAGAGCAAGGGAGAGCCTGCCCTTCCACAGGAGGTTTTCAAGGCTATGAAATTACTTTCTTTCAAGGAAAGATAGGTAATAAGTTAGAGGTTGCACATCGCCCGAGGCTGGCACTTTGCAGTAACTTACTGTGTAGACATTTCTGCTCCCATTTGCCACGGGAAATCCGTTTCGGAACCACTGGTAATGGGGAATTGGGTTTCCAACAGCCCCACATTCTAGTACCAAAGCATCCCCCACTGCCAGGTTTTGTGGCTGAGGCTGAACACAAATGCGCAGCTTGCTCTCAGGCAAACCAATGAAGCTCCCTTAAAAAACAAACAAACAAACCACAAAACAGAAAAACAAAAGAAAAAATGAAAGAGTGAGACAATTTAAGCACACCCAGACTACCAACAATTGAGAACCATTCAGAATAGACTGTGTGTGTCCAGGCACAACAGATAAACAACGAGAGTTAAAGAATTGCTTTTTTGGTCAAAGACTCCTCTAGGAACTAAAAGGATCTGAGACTGTATGTCTTCCATCTGCCTATTTTTATCCACCACTGTGGAACTGCACTTCTCTTCTGCTTTTGTGAGCTGTACAAGAGCTCAGTAACGGGATGCCGCATTGTTAGTCAGCCCTTTCTCACATCAGTGGCAGACAGCAGTGGGGACCCAGGTTCCTCTAATGAGCACAAAGACCTTCAGAAGACAATGTTTTTGCCACTCACCATGAGATGAACCCTGGAGATCACAAACTTCAAGTCGAGCCCACTGGCTGAACACAAAGGCAGACTTGCTGTTCACTCGACAGATGTAAAACCCAGAATCGTTCACACTCACTGGATTCAAAATCAGCTCTGGAGAATTGCCATGGGGAACCTGAATTACAGGTGAACCAAGAAATATTTAAATTTAGATTGATTCAATCTAAGCCAGGATCAAACATTAGAAAATTTATTTCAATGTCCACACCACCAGCCTCAACTCCTTCACTGACCTGAAACTTCTGGATGACAGTCTTGTTCTACACATTTACTAGCTCAGAGAGAGGCTTTCTTCCAAGAATAATCCATATGCCTCCAGTTAAGACAGCTCTGAGCTTTTATGGCTCAGTTGAACCACTCTTCCTGAACTTAGTAACTTTTACCTTTCTCCACAAATAACTCAGAATAATTTCTTAAGCACTATTCCAACCAGCACGAGTGCTACAGTCAGCTCTCCTCTGAAGATATACTCAGCTATCACCAGGAAGCTCTGACATTCTTTCACAGAAAATCATGTTTCACTACACACACCTGTATTTTAACTGTAATGGGCAGCAAATGACTGTAATCATATTTTTACACCATGCTTTGAATGGTCTAGATAAGCCTTTAGAAAGGTCCAGAAAATGAGTTAAAAATGTAATTCCTAACAGCAATTTAAAATACCATAAACTTACTGCAGGTTTAAAAATAGCACTTACAATAAAGTAACATTAAGAAAAAAAAGTGCATTCATCTTGTAGAAAAATAACTAGACCACAAATACGGGTGTAAGTGCTACCATTCACATTGCAGAGACTCCAGCTCACACGCCTTCTGGTATTTTACTGAGGAAGCCAGTAGCTCCCCCATGCTCAGGCCTTCAACTTCCCACTCCCAGGAAACCAGTTTCAGGCTGTCCCACACCAACAGCGACTGGTGTTAGTTCCAGTGTGACAGGTTCTCAGCAGCCTTTGTTAAACTTCTCAGTAGCCCAAGAGGCAATTAAATTTGTCGTTTCCTTCCTGTCCCATTGCAGGATTTACTTCCGAGGACAAAGAGGTCTGAATATAAGGAACTGCTCTATTGGTTTAGCACACAGATAATAGCTCTTCTACAGCATTTCTTCAACTTCTGGGTTTATTAGCATATGTATAACAATCTTTTCTTCTTGTAAAGAAGAGTAGCAGTCTTCTAACAAAAAAAAAACCGTCTCCTCCAAAATCATTTCTCATTCTTTTCATCCCTCAGAAAATCCACATTCTCTATCAACTCTTACCTGTTTCTCCTGTTTGAACCACTGGTAGTGCACAAAAGGGTGTCCTGTTGCCCAGCAGCATAGCTTGACGACCTGCCCCGAGAGCACTGCTTGAGAGTCAGGCTGTACAACAATCTTTATGTCTTTAAAAAAAAAAAAGAATGTACACATAGGGAAGTTATTAAGAATTACAATGGCACAATTTAAAATTGCACTTAAATTGTCTTTTGAGCAGAGAAAGTCTGTGTCATTAAATATACTTGAAAATAATTTGTGTATTGCACTGCCTGCAGTTCCAGTTAGTTACACCACTCAAGACACTCAGAGCTGTCTTCCCTTACACCCAACCCACGCTTAAACTGAGCAGCTCTTTCCGAGTTTATGGGAGATTCAAAGTGGATCATTCAGCCGTTCTGACTTTAGGATACTTCAATTCCTCTTGCTCTCTGCTCACTCACACAGGTAACACTTCAGTGGCATCACAGATCCCTTCTGGGAAAGGTATTCCCAGTTTTTAAAACTTTGCTCACTCCTGACAACTTTTTGGAGCTGTTAATCTTCTGATTAAGATTAAGCACAGCCTGAGGGATGGACCGAAACAGTAAGAGCTGAGTGAACTACAACATAGTGTGTTTGTCTGCTGTTCCTCACGGAGCCTTATCAGCCACACCACTGCTTTGGGCTTGATGCCTCTGCACCTGTAGAGTGCAGGGATGGGGTTTCCTTTGCCAGTCTGCCAGGTAGAGGTACATTTTCACTGCAAGTTTCACCTCATCAGACAACAGAGTGAAATTCTGACTGCTCTGATACAATTAGATGAGATGTCAGGAAAACTTGTTCTCCCCAAGAGTGGTCAGGCTCTGGAATGGCCTGCCCAGGGAGGTGGTGGAGTCACTGTCCCCGGCAGTATTCAAGAAGTATCTGGGCAAGGTGCTACAAGACATGATTTAGCAGCTTAGTGGGTAGTACTGGGGACAGGAGGTTGCACTAGATCTTGTAGGTCCTTTCCAACCTTGCTTTTCTATTATTCAATTCTATGATCCAGTTGTTTACTTAACCCAGAGGCTCATTCCAGAGAGCCATCTACAGCACGACCCCAACACACACCCTGGTATAACCAGGGTCATCAGAGGAAGAGGGGGAACAAACCCATCAACTGCAGAACCAAAGTTTAACCTCACAGTGGTTCTAATATATGGACCCATGACCAGTGTCATCACCTATTACATTAGCTGAGGCAAACAGAAATGATTTCAATTTAAAGGACAAAAAAAAAAAATTAAGACAACTTGCTCTTTTCAAAGATTTCCAGTTGTTTGTTGTTTTAAAAAAAATTCTCTTGATTTGCATCACTAACATCCCTCAAGAAAGTAGTTGGAAAAAACCCCAAATTCTCAGGAAGATTAGTATTTTGCACTCCTTGGAAGCATTACTAACAACTTCTAAGAAATGTGATTCATAATTTCTTCACAGTTTCATTCATCTTCCTGCAATTCATCCAGCATGAAGCTGCTTCCTGCAAGTACCACAGAATTCAGTGGTTCAAAAAGAAAGGCTGCTGGCCCCATCCTTTGAATGATCACAAAGATACACAAATACTTCTTCAGTTGTCCTTGGAAAAGGCAAAGCTGGAATTTTACCATGAAGGAGGGCAAACTGACCCTTAGGGTTACCAGACTCTGAAATACACAGCACAAACACTCATCATCTTAACGACTGCTGCGTTCTTAGCTTACACTGGGGAACACCTGCAGTCATTTCTGGAAACACACCCTCAGTTCCTCACATCCAGACCGAAGTGCCTAAAGCACCGAGGAAAGAGCCTGCGGAGGAAACACACCTCTTTGGTCTCGTTTCAACCACCAGAACTCAGCAGGGCTGCAGGAGGACTACACTGCAGTACCACACATCCTGTATTCAGCCTTTTTCCTTCTCAGCCCGGGGGGAAAGCTCACCACATTTCATCTGTTTCCAGCAAGTTCATAACACAACAAGATGAGAAAAGGGAAGAGACGAGACAGAGAGGTAACCCCAGGAAGAGGATGCCTAGGCTCTCTCTCTACCAGAAAGGAGAAGTTTTAAAGTTATTATTACTTCTATTTCGTGTATTTTTAGGAAGAAGAGCTTCTACAGCATTAACCCAATGTGACAGGTAAGGCTCACACTGCTCTAAGACCAGCTCCCCTCTCCCTGCCAGGCCTACAGTGCTGTACTTAGCTAGACTGAGCTGGCACCTAACTCAATCACACCTCCTTCCACACCGCTTGATCCTCCTATGAAGGTAGAAGCAGCAGCCTTAACTAGATGAAACAGCTGCAAAGCATGACTATAATTTACCTGGAGGTAATTTTACCAAGGTTGTCTTAACAATAGCTCTCAGATTGCAGCTTTGTCCCTCAGACTGTGCCAAGACCAGGAGAGCAATCAGTAAGGCAAGGAGCTCGCTAGTCTCATTTCCACTGCCTGCTCTCAAGAGAAGCTGTTGTGACTTCCCACTAGGCTGCATTTCCCCACATCCTGAAGCAGGAAAAAGGGCTCAGGTTTTACCCATGAATTGCCTCGTGTTGCAAAAAGTCTAGAAGTGGGGGCAAAGAAGCAAGCTGAATGGGTTAGCAGAAAATAGCCTAGTTCTCTCCTAAGTCAGTCTGCTTTTCTGTCCAATTAGCAACTCAGACTGGATTCGATACGCACCAGAACTGGCACTAACTGAACCCTTCCTTTTTGTTTAGGGCAAAGCATGAAATGCAGTCAACAAAGCCTGTAGCCTGAACAGATGGCTGGCAACACCCCTTGTCCTTCTACCT
The DNA here is from genome assembly GCA_013400555.1 of Jacana jacana. Classification (NCBI taxonomy): domain Eukaryota; kingdom Metazoa; phylum Chordata; class Aves; order Charadriiformes; family Jacanidae; genus Jacana; species Jacana jacana. The sequence goes on along the minus strand of VZTM01006611.1, from coordinate 66,860 downwards.
CAACCGATCCAGCGTCATGAGCATCTCCCAAAGGCACAACCGGACACAGTACCCGAGTCAGCACCTGCCAGACCTGCACAACCAGACCCACCTCTGCGCTGCCTGAAACCCGATCATCTCCTGGGCTTAGTTTTAACTTCAGAATCACATCAGCCCACTGCTGTGGTAATTACATGAACACCAATTGCTAGATGTTTTTACTTACTGTAGAAAACAAATCCTCCAGTGTTTCCAGTGCAAAACAGGCAGTTGCAGCAAAAGCACAAACCAGAACTGACCTGAGTGGCTGAGGCAGTGGAGAGCCTCCGTGTGCTCCAGGGCCTGGAGGAACTCCACCAGCTCCACCACAGTGCAGCCCCTATCTCCCAGCAGCTTCAGCAGGCTCCAGCTAGGACTTCCTTCTGGCTCCAGCACCTTGAGGGAACACTGCTCTAGGTCCAGAGGGCTACAAAACAATAAGAGAAAGGCACAGTAGCATAGACCTGAGTACTTCTTCCTCAGAAAGGAGCTGGGTTCAAAAACACTTTAGACAAAAAAAAACCAAAACAAAACAAAACAAAAACTGGAAAGCCCCAGCCCCAGAGATGGGAAATTCCTAGCCGATTTGGGTGTATCTGCAGCACTTCCCGTTTTGGGAGTTCGGAGGTTATGCAGTGACACCTCTACAGAGAGTGGCATTAGTAAGCTGTGTGCTACAAGACGAGAGATGCTTGTACTTAACAATTCTGCCCAACTGCACTAAGAAATCTAATTTTCACTTTCTGAAGTCTCAGCAGAAGAGCAAGCACAGCACCTTTCATTTTCACATGCCTCATTCAGAAGCAGTAAGGAGTGAGTTCAGAACCTAACTTGAAAGTCCAGGAAGACTTTGATTTTCAGAGTACTTGTTTTAAGAAGCGGCTGCTGCAGCGTAAGCGATACACACACCTCCTGCCACAGCACCGTTAACTGCCCCAGTACCTTCATCCCCAGGTATAAACATGCATAGGCTTTAGGTTTTGGTGTTAGGGCTTCAGGTGCTTGCAATCACAGCAGATTAAAATAACAGAGATAAGAAGATTAACACAGCTATAGAAAGGGAATGCAAGTTTATGTCTTCCTGCTAGAAAAATTATCAGTATTTCCTGCATTAAATCACAGCGCTGTGCAAACCTGGAGGCGAGATATTTTTGCTGATCACAAGGACTGTCAAGGTATTTTACTGGTTATTGCAGAGAAACAAACCCGGCAACAGGCCCTGCAGAGGGGTCCCGCTGTAATCCCCAGTTCTGTTTCCCTATATTGATGGATACAGCTACGATACAGAAAGGACACGTCTTCATGGTGCGTGCACTTGAAAAGCCTCCTTTTTTGAGGTACTGCCCACCGAACAAAACCTTGAAAAGCCACAGGAAGTGAAACGATGAGGAAGCGACTTAGAGAATGGGATCCAGGCAGCAAGAGCCGAAGAAAAGGAACCCGGGGAGAGAGGAGAGGAGCTACAGAGACCAGTCGCGAAGGGCTTCCACGCTCCCTGGCCCGGCGGGCAGGGGGGAGCCAGGCGCGGTGTGCGGGAATGCTCTCCAGCGGTGGCAAAGCACGGCACCACGCTACCCGCACCCTTCTCGCTTCTCCGGCTTGGGACCCAGCAAACATCTCCCAGGGTCGGGCTACGCCTCCTCCGTCCCGTCTGCCCAGCGCGGGGGCTTCGCTTGGGGATGGATGCTCCCGCCCGCCTACCGGCCCGGTGCGGGTTTGCGGCAGGGATAGAGGGTCTCGTCAGCGCTGACCGGGTCACCCTGGGTTGCGCGGAACACCAGGGGCTCAGCTGCTGCTCCCTGCTCCGGCACAAGCCGACACAGAGGAGCCCGCGCCCGCTTCATCCTCGCCGCCCCACCGCTGGTCAGCCACGTCCCTCACCATCCCCTCTGCTTTCTACCACCTCGGGGCAGGCTCCGGGAAGGACCCCGCCGCCCCTCCCGCAGTCCCGCAGGCCGCCCTCACCTCAGCCGGACCCTGCCGCGGCTCCCCGCTCGCTGCGCCAGGTCCCGCCAGCCCTTGCCGGGTGCCGCTCGGTCCAGCAGCTCACTNTCTTCCCGCCCTCGCCTGAGGGGACCCCCCCCCGCCACGTTGGTGCCCTAGAGGCCCGCGGCCTTTGAGGAGGGAAAGGTCTTGCCGGTGCGCGGTCTGGCGCCGGTGAGAGCGTTAGGCAACTGCTCAGGGGGGTTTTAACCCCTTTTGAAGCAGGAAAGGGAAGCGTCCATCTTTGAGGCCTAGAGCTGCCGTCAGCGTGGGCAGCTGGTGCAGAGGGAGCCCATGATGGCGGAGGGCCTAGGAGCAGCAGTCCTGTGAGATGGAGAGGGGTTGTGTGAACCGGGCAAAAATAATGCAGCACTGGGGGTGGGGCTCTCATTTTGAGGAGAAACAGCTTTAGCTAATCATGGCTAATGCAGCCATGGGCTCTTTGGCACATCCTTTCCCCTCAGTCTGTTGTCAGGTCCCAAAAACCAAGTGCCCCGCTTACGGGGTCAGGGGCCTTACATGTCTTTTAGCAAGGGACAGGAGGCACCGCTCAGGAAGAGTCTCCCAAGTAAAAGCATTTCCATGACTGTTTGCCATCACTGCTTATGGACAGATGAATGTGGTGATGATCTAGGGTGAATTCTCATCTCTATGGAATTACAGCTTGCTCAACATGGCCCAAAAGTGCCTTAGAAAGTACTGTAACATTTTGAATCAGTGGTCAAAGGTTCAGATGTGGCTACCTGTGTTTCTGCAGTATTTTTTCACGACTGCAAGCTTACCTTACTTTCCCTGTGAGCGAGCTGGAAGGTCGGCTGCAGCAGCAGAGCACTGAGACCAAACTTAAAACCATTGCTGCTCAGCAGAGCCTGTCATCTCCCAATTTCCATTGCTCTAGTCAAAACAGGCTTACATCTGCTTGGAGATAAACATCCATAGCAAAGCAGATGACACTATAGCACCTCTTCTGACCTTGCTGGGGTCCAGCACCTCTGAAAAACAAGCCAATTATTTTGACTTAAGTTGAAGAAACTTCACTGAGTGGCTGTTTCCCACATTGTTAGCCAACAGTTTATTTCTCTTTATTTAGGTGGAAGACCAATCTGCATGGCAAAATGGATACAGGTAAGACAGTGATTATGGCTTCCTGGTGATCTGTAGTTATCCACAGCTCTGTGTGACTTAGCTGCTGGAAAACCAGGCAGGTGCCTTTCACTCTCCTCAGACCGTGCTCTGTGCTTGTTGGGTGTCTTCATACAGAGCCAATCAGTTAAATTACCTCAGGTTAAATGTGGTTTTAAATCTTGGTCTCTCATTTCTTTGGGGATTATTTTGATTATTAGGCTGTTTAATTAAGCATAGATATCCCTGCTGCTATTTTGGAATGAGAATGCTTGTAGGTGCTATATTTATTGCTGAACACACCAGTTTCCTATCTGGGTCTAGATAACACTGTGAGCAAGAAGTATTTAGCACTGTGGTATCTCATAACCAGTTTCAACTGCACTTTCCACAAAATTCTCAAGAGAAAACTTGGTATGAAGCTTGCTTTTTAGCCTTTTCTAGATCCCTTAACCTCAGAACAGTTTGTGCAATTGATTCAGGTTCCTCCTGTGTGAGAGTTGGGTTCTTGGGTAACAGCAGCAGGAGTACTTTCTTCTGGATTCACTTATTTGCCATTAAGGAATGTTAATTGTTAGGTGAATTTTTATGTAGTGATTGTTAGAAGTCCACTGTTTGCTGTCGGTTTCCTCAACCTGCTTGTTAGGAATTGTAGATTTTCTTGCTTTTGGCAGAACTTTTGTGTGCTTAACTTTAAGCAAGTAAGAAATTCCCATCATGCCTAGCCAAGCGGTTGAGGACGCTTAAGTATGTGCTTAAAAAACAACCCAGTGCTTTGTTACAAAAAGCTAAGGCCAACACTTCCTCTCTCTCAAGGCCATGGGGAAATTCCTGTGGACTTCTATGGAGGTAGGGTTGTACCCTCTCCTCGCTGCCAACTCTCTCTCTCTCTCTCTTGCTCTTTCTGGCTGAGGTTTTCCTAGGAAGAGCCATCTGCTGCATGTAATGGAATAGGCTCTCTTAAAAGTCAAACTCTTCTGTGATCAGACTCACTACACTAAGGTCACACTAGCAAAGCAGCACGGAAGCTTTCCGCTGGCTGCACGGCTCCAAAACAAGATGCCTAAATCCAGTGTCTTTTGTCTTGTAACACAGGGTCAAACCACAGGCCTGGCTTTCTAGAACTGAAGGAAGGAGCAGTCAAGGGTAAGTGCGCATTTAGTGCTTGAGAGGTCAAATTGTTTATACTTTTAAAGTTACTTGTCTACTTTTTTCTCCGGCGTGCAAGTAGAATGTGTATGATAACAGGTAAATGAAGAAGGGCACACTACTCTAGTCTGAATGCACTACATGAATTTATACTGTTATTGAATAAGAAATATAATTCATTGTTTGTTTCTGCTGAAGTATAGTCATCTCATCTTTGCTCATGCTGATAGCTTGCCTTTTTTTTTTTTTTTCTTGGATGCTTTGCATTTAGAATTCTGCTAAATGATTTTGAAATTGCCCTCTGCTACGCTCTCTACTGTGTTTCAGCAAGACAGAATTGTAGAAATCAGACCAAAGCAAGCCTCCTTCTCTGAAGGATGTGTGGCACTATGTATGCTGAAACGGGCATTTGATTCTTTCTGCACATATATTGTACAGCCTAATACTCATTAGATACAACTTCCCTCTGTTCCTGAGAAAAAATGTGGTCACTTGGTGGCATGTAGATGATTATCAGGCTGCATAAATTGCTCAAGCTGATGGTGTCAGATGCTTGACAAACGTTAAAAATAGATTAAGATCAGTGCCAAGAGCTCTGCTCTGATTGCTTATTTTAATTACTTTGTATTGAGGTCTTTGTTGGAGATATACAGAGCCAGTCATTTCTTCTTTTTAGGTTTAGTTAACGAATTATAGTTGGGGTCTTTTCTTTATGCTGTGGTGTTCTTAACAATGTGAACGTTTCACTAATGCAAAAGTTGTCTAAAAGTCTCGGATGTTGGAAGTTGTAGGAACACAACTTATCAGTGTGTGTTTGGCAAGGATGTGCTTTCCAGACACCTGCTTTTTGAACAGCCAAAATTTAACTGATTTTATTTTTTTTTTAATCCAAACCTCATTAATACAATAGCTATATGGTAGTTGGTTTAGATAATACAGTGTTTTGCTACTTTGATTTCTGTCGCTACGCGCTCTTTTACAAGTGTGGTGCTCTAAATGTTTGATTGGATTGCAGTGTCTTGAGGGATTTATAGAAGAGTAATAGGGTCGTGGTTATTGTTTGTGTTCCAGCCAGAGCTGCTGTGAGATACAGAACAAATAGAAAATGTGGCCATTGTAAATCCTTACGTGCTCTTACCTCAGCAAATGTTGGACTCTGCAGTAAGTGAACTGCTGTATAAATACTTACTAGAGCCCTCTTGTGAAGAGTCCACAAAGTCAGAATCAAATTCTAGAGTTCCGGTTTCCATTGTCTCAGAGATGTTAACTTTCACAGGGTGACAACACTTGAGAACGTGGGTGTGATCACAACACTCAAGGAAAGTTTCTCTGGCTGTCTGGCACAGTCCTGGAAAGCTTGTGTAGGAGTAGAGGAAAGCAGCCCAGAAATTTCACGTGGACTTTGATCCTGTCGGTACTGATGGATGCCTGGGAAAGAAGAAGGCTTGCAGAAATGTTCCCACGTTGATGCTCTTGCAGTAAATGTTATTTTTTCTGTTCTCATATACATATGCTAAGAATCGCTGTGATATGTTTGTGGCACACAATACAATCCTCTTTATTGACAGAAATGCATATGAAGTTCTGTTTCCCACAGCACTGTAGAAACCGATAATCACAGACAAGTCTCTTGTGGTCAGCACTTCACCCCAAACTTCCCTGTGCATGTCTAGGCTGAAGCACCTTTCCGTTCCCCAGTGCGGCCTCGGTACTTGGCCAGGCAAACTGAGGGCCTGCCCAGGCTGCAGCAGGATCCGCTGTATCCCACATGCTCGTGTTTCTGTCTGTGCCAAACGCAGGGCAGGAGCAGAACAGCGTGTCTGCAGTCCTCATTCCAGCATGGTGCCAGCAGGAGCTGGGGGCATAGGTACAGACCCAGGCGATGGGACTTTTAGGCGTTGCCCCTTTTAGACTTTTCTTGGAATCGTGTGGTCGGTGGAGATTCCTTTCTGCTTTTTGTTGCTGTTTCTGTTCTGCTTTTGCTTCTTTCTCTCCCCTTATTCAATGTATTTATAACGTCCTGTTGTCCACACCAGCCAGCTTTCTGATTGGATTTACCGAGTATATGACTGTTTCTGTTCATCAGAAAGAAAGGTTTTGTGGTTATTAGTGTTTGGGTTTGGAGATTTTTCATGTTTATCTTAAATGAAGTCTTAATTATATCCTCCAGCTTCCTGTGTGGTTAAGCTACCTGCCAATATAATGTGTCTGTGAAGGCACGTATGAAAATGTATGTAGTGTGCCCACAGGCACGTGGAGAAGGAGCTATCAATAAGTCTAAAGTTTAGTAGGATAACGTAGGGGATAGTAATTGTTTTTCAAAGGGGCAAACCCAGATCACAAAGCTTGGCCTATGGAATGGCAGTGATAGTAAGAAACTCCTGGCACTCAGGGCGTTTATCGTCTCTGACCAATTATCTCAGAATAAACAAGGAAGCACATGAGCAAAGAGGCCACTGCTTGTCTAAGCAAGATCATTCTGATGGGGAAGTGCTATAGGAGTAGGTGAGCAGGCTCCTCATACGCGCGTACGTACCAGGGAGAAAGTGCTTTCTCTGTGTAGGTTTGTGTGCAGAAGGTCAATGAAAGTTAGTCCTTGACCTGCTTTTGTGTGGCCCCGCGGGTGCGGACAATGGCAGCTCTGGTACTGAGGACGTGGTCTCTGTGATCTAAAGCTGTTACAAGCAGATATTATTTATGTAGCTGACCATTTTTCCTGTGCTTTCAGGTATCCCAGACCGTGTCAACCTGGTATAGAGAGACAAACCTCTTAGTTGATGGAAGGATTTTTTTAATAGGAAGCAGAGGAGGATTATCTGTTTCACTCTGCCTGTGTGTTTGGCTGAGATAACCCTTTGTGTGGGCCAAGGCAGGTTCTCCCTTCCCACTCCTTTGGACTGCCGTGGGTGTAAAGTGGGGTTCATGCAGAACACGTACAACCATCCAGGGGTACTTACAGACAAACGTGGAGCTTCTAATACACCAGGACAATGCTTGGGTTGTCAGAGCATGTTCAGGTAGATGAATTGTACTGCGGTGCTTACAGAAGGCTCAGACATCGATCAGGTGGCCATTGTGCTTGGCAGCCTGTGAATACCAGAGCAGTCCCTGCCCCAAAGGCCTGGGTGGCAGTGATAAGGGGAGAGACACGTCCTGAGAGAGAGAGAGGGGGTAGCAAGTGCCTCCAAAAGATAAGGATAAATCCTTCTGAACAAGGGTATGAGCTGAGTAGGGCTGTTCAGAGAGCAAAGATTACATGATGAATAGATGGTACATAAGAGAAGAAAAAACTTCAGAGAGGTAGGAAAGGGAATTCTTTCCACTGGCTCTAGGGAAAATGAACCTCACAGAAAGGCACTGGACTTGTAAAATACAGAAGTTTTCTGTAGAAATAACTTCTGTCAGTGTAAATGCTTACAAAGGAAGCTTTCCATTCTGGTTTTAACTAAATAAAGTGTGTGTGTGGGGAGTGATACAATAGAGGAAAATTAATCCCCACTTTTCAAGTTTAATGAGATATGTATATTTTTGTCAGTTAAAAGTTTTTTTGCCAACATGAGACCTGGAATTTCAGACAATTTTTTTCACTATGAGTAAATTTTTCAACTTATTGAATTATGACAAGATACGAATTTTAAATAACAAAAGCATTTTTACCTGAAAATTTAGTTGCATTCATTTGAGATATTTTCCTTAGAGAAATGTTGAGTGATTGTTTTGGCCATTTTGGTGCTTTTTCTAGCCATTCGTTTGCATATAATAGTGTTTGCAACTGATGGTTTTTCACAAACACTTGGCTTATTTCCTGCCATAAGAAGGATTTTGGGGAGGCATCTGGAAGTATCTACTGCCTTTTGCCGCCTTGTTGATCTGACCATTCCAGGCTTTCATCAACCCTATATTTCTCCTAAATCATGTCCAGCCACAGTTCTCGGGTTACCCTTTTCATGCTGCTGCCAGCTTTATTTTCCCTTATCCTTAGTTCCATGACACTAATCTTAGGCAGCATCAGACCCTAAATGTTTTTCGTCATGGGAGTGGGGACAGACTTGAGTGACAGCTGGAGGAAGGGGGAAGGGGAAACGAACATGTCCAGGGAGGGTGAAGGGGCAATTCAATTGTAGCTGCTCAGCAGTGGTATTCATGACCAAGCAGTGATCTGTCATGGAGGCCAAGAAGGCCCAGCTGCAGAAGGGGTTAAGCTGGCTGGGAGCAGGTATGCCAGAGACTGAACTGCTCCCTGACAGGGAGTGAAGTTTCCCTTGATGGTGGGAAACAGGCAGGTTATTGTCTTGTAGCCATGAGCACATGAGCTCAGGGACCACCTCTGGGCAACAGAGCTGGGCCAGGGCTGGACCCCGGGCTGGGCTCGGGCACCTGTGTGGGCACTCACGGGATGGGTGCTGGGCAGGTCTATGTCAGGTCTCTACTCAATGCATTGTGCTTTTTATTTATTTGTTTATTTATTTATGCACCAGTGTGTGTTTCATTCACCTCAAGGGGCAACATAATATTCCCCAACAATTGCCACTGTTCTGATAAGTAAGAGATGGAAGGTACTTTTCCAGATCATTAAAGAACCAAACCAGGCACCTTTCTTACCATTACCTGCTAAAACCTGGTGGTGTGAATTTCTCCTGTGTGGCTCTGCTGTGCTGTCCTCCTCTCACTAGCTTGTACCTGATTGACCCAGTAGCATCACTGATTTCCAGAGCAAAACCTGAGCTAAGCTGCCAGAACAACCATACACATCTAAATGTTCTTGTCGTCCCTGTACCAAGTGTTCAAGCCCCGGTTAATTAGCAGTTGATCTTATTTTCAGGTTACTGGTCAACAGCTGATGGTAAATTATCATGATCTCCCATTCAACTTTCTGCAGTGAATTTCGTTATGCGTCTTCTGTCACAAGTTTTATGAGGAGCTGAGGGGCTATTATACTAACAGTTCTCTTTCCACTTTCTATCCAAATTTAATAATTGAAATTATGGTTTTATCTGTATCTTCTGTTTTCTTCCCAGATTTAAAAAAAATACCGTCCCTTTATCTTGGGTGGAGAACTAGCATTTATTGCAGTTTTCCTCATGGCAGATTATTTTGCTTTAATTTCTATTGTTGGATCTGACAAAATGCATAGCAATCTCATCTAATTTTCATATCAAGAAATCTGACAGCTCTTTTCCCCTGGATGTCAAAACGCAGCTGAACTAAGATAATGATAGCTGTATAGTTCAGCTCCTTTAGTGAGGAGTATTCATCACTCAGTCTGCATTAAAAAAATGTTGCCAAGTTTCTTTTCAGCTGGGAAAATGACCGTGCTTTTGAAATAACTTGGAGCCTCCAAGAAAGAGGCATCTGGTCTTCTGAAAAGTGAAGATGAAAGCAGATTTGAAAGAATGCCACAGGGAGCATTAGGCAAATAGATATTTAGGGGAAGGGTGAACGCTGAGGGTTAATTCCATGGCCATGTAATAAAACAGAGGCGGAAAAAAGTTATCTCTCCTGCTCCTCTTTCTTTTGGGGTTTATTGGTTGTTGGGTTTGGTTGGGTTTTTTTAAATATTTGTATTTCTGATAGTTGAAATGGAAAGCAAAATGTGATCAGAGATCTAAAAGGCTGAAGATAATGGGATCTGATGCCTCTTTTTCCCCAGGCATAGTGTAGGCTGTAGTTCAAACGCCTGCATAAAGCAAGTGCAGAGTATTGGTCCAGGGCCAGCCAACACGTGTCCCTGTTGTTTAAAACCATTACAATATGCACTAATTGTCCTCATGTCATCTGCAGCAGGGGGCCCATATTATGAGTGATTTTGAAGGAGATGGCTCCTCTGGCTCGAAGGTGGTAGTGTGAGGAACCTGTAACCAGCTTCCTGCCTCATACCTGCTGCATGGATAACCCCAAACTTGCTGTGTGCCAGCAGCAGTGCAGGCTTCCCTCGTGGTGTCACACTGCCACGCACCTCTGGCCCAGGCGCCATGAACAGGCGGCTTTGTGGCTGGCCCTGCCACAAGGCTGTTTTGTCACCTCCTGCCAAGCTGACAGTATACCTTTGTGGCACATCAGGCTTGCTCTTCACAACGTCCTTTCTGTTGGCATCTGCTTCCTGGTATGCTGGACCTTTGTCAAGTTATTCCAAGGCTAAATTGATAAAGCCTGTTGCCTCTCTGCTGCCTTTTTGCCTGCTTCCCCTTCTTATTGTCTCAAAAATACTGACTTCTCTCTTGCACTCCAGAGCCTCTGTGCTGCCCTGGTTGCCTCTTGGGAGGTGTTGAAGCCTGCAGCCTTACAGCAAGGCTGCTACAGCTCCTTGCCAGCAAGCCCGGCCACTGAGGCTGATCATGTGTGCTCAGTAGGCACGTACACGCGTGTATACAGCACACGTGCATATTGTGTGCTGGGAGAGGGTGCTGGTGTGGTTTGCCCATAGCTGTTGTTCCTCTGCACTCCTTTTTACGGAGCCTAATGCTGTCCCTTTGAGTATCCTTCCCATTAAACCACCTTATCTTCCTGCTTTTGCCTCCCAGCTAACTGTGGAAAAGGGTGTCTGTGGCAGGGGTTGTCTGAAGGAGATTAAGATAGATCTAGCTGCTTTGTGCTCTTCACATGGGAGCCGGATTCCAAGAAGCCATGCAAGCCCCTTGCTATTTAGCCATTAAACTCTAATCTGGCTCCTGCATATTTTCTTCCTAACTGCCTTTGATCAGTGTCTGTGGTGGAGTGACACCAAGGATGGGTGCTGACAGGCCCAGTGGCTGCTCTGGTGGTGGCCCTGCAGAAAGCAGATGGAGCTTTCCCAGGACAGGCCCTGGGAAAGGCTGCTGTGCTCGCAGGTGAGTGCCTGGCGATCCTGCAGCCAGGGACAGGCAGGAGCTGGAAAAGGTTGTGATGGGAGAAGTAGAGAGAGGGAAAAGGAGAATGAATGGAGGTCCCTTTAAATTGCTTCATCAAATTAGCAGGATGGCAAGAAAGCTTTTCCTGCTGTTCTTCATGTCACACTGTTTTTCAGAGCTTTTAGTCTAGCATCCTTCATGAGATCACATTTACATGAGACTCAGTTGTGCCACACTGCTTTCCCTGACAGCAGATCTCTGGATGGTGGAGGAGTCCTACTGGGATCAGTGTGGGTGCTCTGGGGTGAGGAGTGACCCAGGCTGCTTCCCAGGACCATGCAAAACCATCTCAACTATCTAAAATCCTAACATTGGGGACGTTCAGGAAACAAGTTTTTTTTTACAAGAAGAGAGACACAATTCCATATTTCTTTGGATAGTGGAAGTGCCGTGTTTCACTTTATTCTTAGTAAATTCTGCATTGGCACATCTTTTTGCTCCTGCACGGCTGTTTGAATCTGAAATTTCCAGGCTCATTTCATTGTTCTCACCACAGAAATCACAAGCATCAAGCCAACATGCAACAGAATTGCCTTGAACAGAAATAGCCATATAAAATCTATAAACTGTACTAAACTGTGAAATCTAACCAGACTCATTGTTCTAGGTATTCCTGTGAACAGATGTTGGAATTTAAGTCCCTATGATGCCAACTCAAGGAATGGCCCACTGTTGTCCCCACGTGTCTACCAAAATAGCAGGTGCTTTGTACCTGTAGAAATCCTGCGCGTGTGGAAATGCACGTTGTCTGCAGGTTACTGTTTGCATTTGGAAATGTCTAAACGGCGTGTGCTGAAGCCTATTGTGTGCTGCTCCGTGTGTGTGCAGGCAGGTCTAAGGGTTTGTTTCCTACCACAACCCCCCCCAGGCAGTTACAGTGTGTTTCCAGTAAGTGCCATTGCATAGAGAGCTGGGCTATGGTTACTGCTTGAGTATTTGACCTTTATTTTTAAATAATGATTTCTCTTTTTGTGAAATGCTTGCAACTATGGGTCAATTGACCGCCTTTTGGAAAATATGTATACCCATTTCAGAAGTTATTTTAAACTTTGTGCTTCTTTTAATTGCAGGTGCCCAGAGCAAGATCTGTGCTTTGTTGGACAGGAGTTGGAAGCAGTTTGACAGCTAGAATGACCTGGTGTTCAACTTTTGTAGAACTGAAATCAGACACAAAAAGCAAAACTTCCCCAGAAGATGTTGCTGACCAAAATGACAGTGTGGGAAACTTCAGGGTGAAATGAGCAGAACCAGAAACAGTTTGCACAACACAAGAGTTACCCCCGTGAGGGTGACCGCGTCTTCGTCTCACCAGATTCTAGCTCTTCAAATGTCAGTGATTTACTGCTTGAGAAGCTCGGAAGATCCAAAGTATTGTCCCTGTTTGAGAAACTCCACAAACACTTGCCTAACGGGGAAGACGACATGGATGTAGAAAATGTATTTAAAACTCGGGAAAACATATCCCACCTATGGGATTTTTCAGAGAATGGTGCTGACCTGGTTAATTTTCGGAGTTTGGTGGGTGTCAGTGCTGGCAGAGCAGAGCAATCCTGCGGCAGGCGGGTGGATTCCTGCCCTTCAGCTGTAATCACTGACCACACAGACAACTGCTGCCTTCTCAGGGAAGAGTCTGCCTCTGGTCAGTCTCTGGCAGACATCCAGGTGTGTAAAAAAACTGGGCTCGGGAGAGCTCTAAACATGAATACCATGTTCAGTGAGCAGGCAGATACTCCTGTAGTAAATCACAGCTGTTGTTTGAAGGATGATTCTGAAAATCCTGCCACTCTTCTGGAGATTTATGCAGAGAAAATTCCAAGTGTAAGTGATGACTTTTCTGATGATGACCTGGAGTATTTTGAATGTTCAGATGTGCTGACAGCCCATGAAAATGAAATCTGGAAAAAGAAATTACATTTTTTATTAGAAAGTGATGATGAAGATGATTTAAAACTGAGTAAGGATTGTGATGGGTGTGCTTACTTCCTCAGTGAAATGCCTTGTCTGTTCCGAGTGTCAGATAACACTACGCCTATGGATACCACCATTGGCTTCTGTGGTCATCACTCAAAACTCAACACAGTAAATGTAAGGAGAGACCCCTCTACGTACAGCCAGTCAACTCCGCAGGCAGAGATGACTCTCTCCCTTGGACAGCACCGAGATGAAAGCTCCAGTTTGAAAGACAAAGAGGAGTGTGAAGTGCCCATTGCATCTGCAGCCATTGGAAATGACCATCACGGAACTAAAGAGGGAAACAATGGAAGTGGCTGCTCAGCTGCAGGGTTCAAAGATAGCGTCCATGACAAGGTGGACTCCGCTACTGGTGGTGTAGGTGCTTCTGTGACAAATCAGGCTTCAGAGACAGTGACAGAAACCAGTGCGGACAAGGACTCACTGGACGAAGGCTCTTCGCTGCTTGAGGATAGGGGGGGGAATTTGCCAGAGGAAAATGCAGGGCTTGCCGTCTGTACCTTAACAGAAAGCCTGAGGAGAAACCTTCTCAAGTTGTTAAACCCTAGAGAGCTTTGCAGATATGTTAGTAACATAGGGCAGTCGTTCCAGGCTGCAGCGGAGGTTAGGGAATCCAGTGGTCTGTGTCCCAGTCATGAAGGCGTCCTTTCAGCCTCACTCCCCGAGGAGACAGCAAGCCTGCCAACGCAGACTGGCTTGTGTCATGCAGAAGGGGCAGATAAAGACTGTCACTGGGAGAGGAAAAAGACTTGGGGCCTGGGTGAGCGAGATCAGGTGCCAGACGAAAACGTCTCACTCGGGGTAAGTAGAGTCTTTATCATTTAATGGAAAGAGCTGCTCTGCTGATTTGCATGCATTTTGTTCCTATTTGTCACAATATAATATAAAATTTAAATTACTGTGGAATGTACTATTCATGTACTTCTGAATGACAGCTACGGCTGGGAAGGAAATCTGGTGTTGAAAAAGGCCCAAATAAACCATAAGCTGTGCTAATTATAGAGTGAGACTGGCAATAGTGAGAGTCACTAATGGGGCTCCAGACAGCTGGGCAGGGAAATCCGATACGTGGGCTGTTGCACAGGTCTCACCAAGTTATGGATCTTTCAACCTAGAAAGTTTCTGAAATGCCTATTGTGAGCAGAGAAAATTTTGATTTACTTTCAGTTTATGCTCAGCAAAATTGTCACCCGCTTATGGTGCTGGAAATCTAAAACAAATCAACAGGGATTTTCTCTGAAGTCATAACAAGGAGGAGGGTTTAATACAGAGAGTTTGTGTTAGAGGTGAATGGAGCTTTGCTTTCAAAAATAAAATAACGAAAGAGTCAGATATTCCAGTAGGAAAGTAAAAAACAGTTAAAAATAAAACCCCCAAAGCAGTGGTCTCTGTACTCGCATATTTTATGCTGTTGGTAGGAAATCAGTATAGTTGTGCAGACCAATGTGATGCTCCACTGGCTTTCATAAGTGGCAGAATTGGATCATACTTTTTATTTTGCACAGTAGAGACTGAAGATAAATAAGTATGTACAAGTATTAAATGATGAGTAATCCTATTATCACTGACTTTATTGTCAAATCAGGGGCATAGCTAATTGCAAAGAAAAAACATTTCTGACAAACAAGCACAAGCTCTTTCCAGTTCCACATGCTTTTCCTCATCTATATTATTTAAGTGAAAGTGTCTCCCAGTTCTGGGTAGAAGGCTGACTTAAATCTCACCACTGGGGTATCTTCAGCACTCAAAAATCACTGAGGAGTTCTGCCTGAAAAACATCCGCAGGTTTCTCTGGCTTTATGGTACATGAAATTCCAACCACGTTTTACCAGCGCATGATGTTCTGATGATGGGAAATGCACACACCCCTTTTTTGACATGAACCCACTGAGAATTTCCTGACAGTGACTGTTACCATGGTCTGCAAGAGGCATTCTTCTGTTCTGTGTTATAACTTGAATCCAGGACCCATCGTCTCCAAGAGCAGCTGTTAGGGTTCTCCAAGTGCCGTGGCCGGATTCCAGATTGGCTGGTCGCTTGCTACCTGCACTCAGCATGTACTTCTTCTTTGTGTGTCAGTGACTAAAGCTTCACATTAGATAAAAATGAAGTAGGAGAGAAGTATTGGGGTACACAAAAGGGCTAGAGATGAGCACGAACCAAACCCCTGGTTGTAAACATGCAGGAATGAAGGTCAAACTTAGGTGTAGGTTCAAAATTACGTGGTCTTGAAAATGAGCCAAGCAAAAGCATTCCATCTGGAAACTGCTCTTTCTCCCACAAGGAAAATGTGGGCAGCTTCTCACAGCTCCTAAATAGTGAGCCAGAAACTGCTCAGGAATCTGCCTGTGTAACCTAAGACAGGCAGGAGAGAATCAGCCTCTCGTTGCTGCGCACAGGTTAGTGTGAAAGTGCCCTGTCGTATCAGCTGGAGCCTGGCGTTTGAGACAGCTCTGCCAGGAGCAAGGTGAGGGGCTCATAGCAAAACCTACGGCTTTGGAGCCTTTTGAGGGTCTTGTGTTTTCCCTCTCCATGTGGTGAATCAGGTCTTTGAGAGGGACACAGCATCACAGAGCACAGCACTAATTACCCAGGGATTTACACTTGCCCTTTGTGCCAAACTGCCTCTGGCTGGAACAACCTTTGCAGTCTGTGAAGCAGCTGCTCTTTTGGGGGGCTTCTCCTTCCTTTAAACGGTCAAGGTGGGAGGCTCCTGACTTCTTTTGCAGCCCCATGGTCTAGCCCCAGTTGAAATTCTTTATCTAATGCTTCAAAGCAGCTTAATTAATAATAGGTGCTAGAAGCCATCCATGCCAGCTGTATGGCATTCCATGCTGTACAGAGAGCCAGGAGGTTCAAGCTGGCAGTGTGTTGCTCCAGAGCTGCTCTCTGTTGAGTGCTCAGCCAGCACCCTTGGCGCAAGGCGCTGGTGTCACTCCCGAATTGAGAGCCCGTGTGGCCTGCCGGGTGCAGTGGGCACGAGAGAGCTGCTGTCTGGTCTCCAGTTTCGTACTAGCAGCAGGTAGGGACTGACCAATTATATGTCTAACATACATAGCGAGAATTCCTCAGGTTCTAGTAAAAGCTGTGCCCGAGGCTGCTGTGGCTGTGAGGAACAGGAAAATCAGCGTCGCATTCCAGAGGTTTGAGGGAGAAGTGACAGTGGCAGAAGGAGCAGAGGGCTGAGACTAAATGCTCAGAGCAACTGAGAACTGGAGCTGATTGCAATGACATATCCAGGCTCGTACCCCCTTGACATGAGAGAAGGTGTGGTTTAAACTCAAAAGGCCTAGAGACCAGCATCTTCTCCTGCTGAGCGGGCTTGAGCTGGAGCCCAGGGCGCTGGGAGTCAGAGGGGACCACAGCTGAGGCGCTGAGGGCTCTTGGTGAGTACACGCTGGCCAAGGAGTTTTGAAGGACAGCGTAGTGTTGGGGTGGGACAGCAGCAAAAGTCATTGACAGACACTTTCTATATCTCTTCCTTCCCCGTTGTCCACAGCTTGTAGTCAGCTCCATATCTACTCAAGCTGTGGGGAGAGAAAGAGAGGATGAGAGGAATGGCAGCTGAAGTGGGTGGCTTTTGCAGCAAAGGAAGGCAATATTTACTACAGCCAGTAATCCTTTTACCATGCACTTAATGGGAACTAGGAACCAAGTGTCTGAGCAGCCCTGTCCTCTTCCTGAGCACACAGCAGGAAGTGTGCTCATTACACATCCTTCACTAATTAACAACACTTGCATCTTTTCAGAACGGCCTCCAAGTGCACTTGCTGCATGTGTCCAGCCCTGCTGTACCCCAGAGGGCTCACCCCTCAGGGCTCACAGGGGTTAACTTTAGCCTTCCAGCGCATCACTACAAGTTAACACATAACTGTGGAGCTGGAACTCACATGGAGGGGAAAAATCCCCCAAACAGTTAGGAAGTTGAGTTTGGCTGGATAAAAGCTAGAAAATCAAAAACATCTGCAAAAATTGGTGGGTTTTAAATTCAGTCTGATGGTTTTTAACATTTCCTCATTTCTGCTGGGAGTAGGTGCAAAGCTTCAGGGAACCATTAGAAAGATACGTCCTCAAATGTACAAATTAATCCATGAGGTCCATGTTGTTATAACCTGTTAATGGTTAGTTGAAAGTAAATATTTCTTTCAGAGGTTGACTGTGACATTGCTCTCTACTTCTACAGCTTGTCCTGGCAAGTGAATGGTGGCTGAATGCATAAAGCACAAGTTGTTTAGGAAACAGTGTACCTTTGTCTAGTAAAAAATTGTAGGCTTCTCCATCTGTGATTGCTATGGGTGAAACATGCTCCTCTCCTCCGTGGAGCTGACTTAGTGCTGACGAGGACCAGAGAGAAAATCCTGGAGAAAAGAGCTGTGCAGGGACTCCAGGACATGAATTTGAGTGTGGAAGCTGAGCTCAGAGGGGAAGGGTGAACAGTTGAACAGGTTTTGTGTGCCAGGCGGGTGGCAGCACTTTCTCCATCCCACGCAAGCCCAAACATCAGCCAGTGTTTGTCTTTGATAAGGTCTGCGCTCCTTGTATAAATTAAGTTCAGTTTGGCTTAGTTTAATTGAGGAATGGAATATTTCTACATGAAGCGTTAATTTGGAATGTTTACATATAGGAGAATAAAAGACCTGCAGGAGGGATCTGGATTTTCATCTCCCACCCCAGTTTCCCCAGCAGTACCCTTGAAGCTGCAGCGTGTGTCTCTGCTGGAGAGGGCTGGATGCGCCGTACACCGAGCAATTTTGGGCAAAGACAAGATCTGGAGTGATCTCTGGCGCCCCTTCTGAAGGGGGCTTGTTACCTCAAGGGGTCAGGGGTGACCCAAGACAAATTTCAAAGGCTGCTGAAAACTTACTCAGAAGTGTTCGTTTCTTGGTTGCAGCTTTGCTGTGAAGCGTGCAGCAGGGCAGGTGTGGGCAGCGTTCTCTGAGACTTCTCTAGGCTGTAGAGAAAGCATCTTTGGGAAACTTCAGGTAACAATGCCCATGGTGGAAGCAAAGGGGAAGGCAAGCTCCCCAAAATCTAGTCTGGGTAGTTCCAGAAACTCCACAGTTTGGATTATGTGGTAGTTGTGTAAGTCTGGGGGGCATTCCAGACGTCAGCAAAAGGCATAGGCAAGTCTATTTTTGTTTGGTTATTTTATTTTATTTGGTTTTAATTAATTAATTAAAATCTGGTTTTAATACAGCTGTCCCGTATCAGTTATTGATACGCATCTTGATTAAATTTTGTGTTCCTCAACATTTGGATTCAGATCTGAAACTTGCCAGAGTTCAGGGCTGTAAGAGCCGGGAGTCTGATTTCAGTCCATCAGGTTGATAGCTACAAGCCAGAAACTTCACTGTTGGCAAATAGTGAAAAAAAATAGGAAAGAAAAGGTTAGGTACATTTCAAGGCAAGACTCTGGTGCAGACCTGTGTCAAGCAGCAATTCTAATTTTTGCAATTCTAATTTCTAATGTTTGTGATTTTTTCTCCTTTGTAGAATGAAGGTGCTGCTCTTGAAATCTTTACCCCGAATGGTGAGAGCCTGTGTCTGGAGCCGGAAATGGAAAAGGAAGGCATATGTGTGACTTGTGAAAGGGCAGGAACTATCCCTCCAGCTTCAGAAATGGTCTGTACTGAACAGACATTACAGGCAAAAAATGCAGGTTTACAGAGTTCTTCTCAACACCACGCTCCTTGCGATAAGAGAGAAAGTCGTCACCAAGTCTTCCATGAACAAGGAATTAAGATTATTTGTGATGGCAACAAATCAGAGAATGATGTTTCACCTTTCCCTTTATGGGATGCACACTCTGTTCCTGATAAACAGGAATGTTTATGTGCTGTTCTCTCTTCTGCAAGGCTCTGCGATCAGCCAGGGGAGGCAGAGCAGAGCTACACCCGTGACTCACACGACCTCAACGACACACCTCTCTCTCATTTCTCATGTGAGGAATCTCTGCCTCAAGCTAATCCCGAGTCAGTCCTGGAATCTGGAGAACCTGGGTGCAAAGGAGATGCTGATATATCTGCAGTGCATGACAAGCTGTGGAAACTTCTCCATGAAGATGACTCAGAATATCAAATCCCATTTGAAAACCAGGGGATCCCAAGTTTAGAAATGAGGCCGAGGGGTATCGAAGTCACAGAGCTGAACTCTGTACAGGAGAGCTGGTCTGCTCATCCTTGGCCAGTAGCTGTGAAGCAGGAGCAGGAGCCCATCACACCTCCAGCTGGTGGGCAAGGGGCAGCGAGAGAAGACAGCGGTGTTTCTGATGCCCTGCTTAGAGCAGATGAAGTGTGTAACGGTGCATCCTTGGGAAACGCTCGTCTCGCACAAGTGGTAGGAACAGATGGTGTGTGTCTGGATTCTAGCCCTGGGAATAAAACAGAAGCCCCGTCTGTTTGTCTTTCAGCAGACAGTATCATCTTAAATCCAGGGGAGCACTTGGAGCAGAAGCCAAATCCAGTGCTCTCTGACCACACTGGGCCCATTCAAGCGGCCGTTGCTTGGGAAGGAGAGGGTGCTGTTAATGCCGCTTCACAAGCAGGTGATGCGGCTTCTCCACAGAGATTTAAAGATACTCAGAGCAGGAGTTTAGTGTGTGACAATGAAAACCCTGTTTACAGGTCAGACGCGTCACACGGGACAGTTGGACAATTACTTCATACAGGGCACAAGGTATCCTTGATGAATGAGTCTGTACCTGGTAAAGGGTGTGTTTTTAGAGACTGTTATCCAGCAAGAAAAGAACTGGCTGATTTCCCTGAAGAGAAAGACATTCTCCCCGGTGAAAATAGCAGTCCATGTACACGTGACAGATTCTCTTCTGTAAACGCCATACATAAAAGTTGTGAAGAGAATTTACAAGAAAATGGAAATCAATCAGACTTGAATGCAGAAAAGAGCATTAATTCTGACAGTTACCATCCTTCCAAAGACTGTCAAGATTTTCAAGTTCTTTCTAATGTGCAGGAATGTGGTTACCTAGTGCAATTTCCTGATTTAATTAAGACTCCCGAAACCACAACACACAAGAATCTATTCCAAAATACAGACCAACCAACAGAAATTGAAAAACAAGAAGTGACATTCACTCCCTCTTGGGAGGATCCACTTGTAGAGGATGTCTCTGTAGAAGAGTCCAGTTATGAACCATGTAAAGCAGAAGAGGAGAGAGATATGGGCAGAGGTGATGCACAAAGGTCTGGAACTTCCCCTGACTCAGGTCTTAGTCATGTTTCAGAGAGTCAGCCTGCAGTTTCCCCTCACAATACATCTAAACAGCACGTAGTTTTTGTTGAGAGCACCTTTAAGTCTGATGAAGGGTTAAAAGCAGATTCTGCAGAACATCACATGTGTGCATCTGGAAGTGTAACACCAGTTAGTGCCCCCCTGCCTGGAAAGGCTCTGAGTGGGAATCACAGCATAGCACGTGAGGACTGTAGAGATACCAGTGACCAGTTAGAGGTCCAGCAATGGGCTGTAGAAGAACCATTGCTGTTCTTCACACCGCAATGCCAGTCAGAGGGCCTTCTTACCAGTACATCAGCAGTGGGCTGCCCTGGCACAGGAAAGCAGGGAAAGACTGAATCCACACAAACTGCACTCAAAGGAGGTGGAAATAGGAGTTCACTGGAGGCTTTGTGCAAAGCATTGCAGGGTCACTTCCATAGGGCACCCAAAGACAGCCAGGCGGAAGCAGTCCTGGGTGAGAATAAGCAAGAGATTCAAATTGAATGTAACTCAGATGAAGCCCAAACAAAGCCTCCTTCGCCCACTTCAGTTAGCTCTGAGGCTCAGAGACAAGTGGCGAATATTAGCACTGAGCAATCCTGTCCTGACTTTCTCTCCCCTAGCAAGCTGGCTGAGGCTGATAACTCAATGAAGAGTACGGAGTATGATAAAGATGAAGAAATCATTGCATCAGAGAGCCTAGTAAGTGGTTTAGTTAATTTGCCAGCAGTTGGCTCAGGGAACAAGCAGCCACCCTGTAGCAGGACTCAGCCATTCTCCTTAGCGCTGGCCACATGCGGTCCGTTCCCAGTGAGTGCGGAGAGGCTGAGAAATCAAGAAGAGTCAGAATGCTTCCAGCCATCCCCAGCTGCTGCTGAGCCTGAGCCCAGCAAGAGTAAACAAGGCACAGCAAAAAGTGGGCTTGTTGCTCCGGGAGCTAAGAAGAAATTGCCACCAGCAATGCTGTCAAAAAAGCCCCGCCTGGAGGAGGGTGGCAATGCCAGCCAGGATCCCCGTGGTGCGAAAACCTCTCTGAAGGGTCAGGCGGGCGTGATGCATAGAGAAGACAGAAAAGAGCAAAGGAAACTTATTTTGAAAAAGGATAGCAAAGGTAAGAGAAAACTGATTTTCATTTCTGTCCTTTCCCACTGTTCTGGCTACAGTATGAAATTCTGATTTGTTAAAGACACCGCAGACCTCCTGTCACCTGAGTCACGTCAGCTGAGGGTGTCCTGCCATCACCAACTTCAATTTCCTGTTCTGTGAACTTAGGAACTGGTGCTGTGCCCATGGCACAGAGCTGAACCCTCCCTAACACCCTTTGCCTAGCTGGCAAATGTATTTCATTTATGAACTTTTAAACCTGTTTGAAATCGTTACTTCTCCACTTGTCTCTGGAAGGAACTTCCCAGAGATTTGTAGCCTAATGGCAGCACAGAGCTGCACACAGTATAGCGCCTGCGGGCCCAGCACTTGCATGGTGTGCTGTTCCCACAGGGCTGCGGTCCCAGTTATGCTTCCGTAAATGCAATTGGATTACCAAATGGTTTTATGACTGGTAAGGTATTAGTGTTATTAGTAGGGTGCCACTGATAAGCATCGTGTTTTGCAGTCTTGTCTGATGACTGATGCCTGGTTCTGTGTTCCTTTTCACAACTGCTGATCATCAGCAACACCGATGAAACTGGCAATATTGAACTGCCACAGAAAAGCTGTAACTGAAATGGGAATCAGAGCGTCCTGTCAGAGGCTCTAGGTGGTTGCTACCAGGTAAAACCAACTGCAGAGAGCAGTAGCAGTAGTGTAACAGCCAGAGAGATGAGGTGCTTGTGCCTTCTGGGGGTACTTTGCAAGGACCAAGGTCTTACTTTTATCTTTTGACATTCCATTTCATGTTTGCATCACAAAATAATTTAATAGATCAGAGCAAGGCTGAATATTGACTAAAGGTAAGCTACAGCTGTGAAGCTCTACAGAGGTTCTAAGTGCGGTGCAGCCTGGTGAGAGTTCTGCTTTTCCAATCACATCCAAAAAACCCCCAAACATTTCTCTGTTCAAACCTGTGTACTTTGTCAGTGAACCCAGTGTGTGGGAGGAGAGACACGTTCATTCAAAGCTGAGCAAGCAAACTGCAACTGCTGAGAAATCCCTGGTCTTTTCCCACGTACCTGAGCCTGTGCTTGAACAATGCTTTAAACACTCAGGCTTCAATCAGACACGACTCAATTTTCTTAACCTGCTTGTAATCTGCTTCAGTTTAGACTGCAGTGAGTGTATGTTTGTGCTTTGTTACAGGGCCCTTAGCCCAGCGCGATGGGAAGGTTGGTGTGGTTAGTCTGGTGTGTGCCCAGTGTTCTCTTTTGTGTTGTTTCAGCTGCAGGAGGGCTGACTTTGTGGTTAGGGCAGGGAACCTGGAGCCGTTAGTGCTATTTACGGTTTTGTCACATACTGCCTGCGTCACTTTAGCCCTGGTTCAGCAAGATTCTTAGGCCGAAGGACTTAAGTGACTACAAGTTAAACATAGCAGTGAATTCCAGGTGCCTGACCCTTCGAGTTGGATCTGGCATTAGATGGGGAAAGTCAGACCACTGGGATGGGATCTCTGAGGGCGATGGATTGTGCCAGCTCATTCTGAGTGCAGCAGCACAGGATCAACGCAGCAGGAGACATAACTTCGTGCATTGTACATCCCTTACATCCAGCAGAGATGTCTCACTCGAGGGCAGGGATGTGTCACAGTCCCAAAACCTTTCCCTAAGTATATGTTGATGCCCTTCATCCTCCTGGTCAGGCCGTGCCCATGTGCGGGGGGTGCCAGTGTTCTGTGGGCAGGTAACCAGGTCTGAGCAGAGAGCAGGTTGTCCAGACCTGCCCCAGGCTCGTTCTGTGACCTGGGTGACTGGGATTTATTTGATGGGACAGGCAAGGTTTAGCAAAGAGCCGTGCCCCGTGGCTGGAAAGGTGGGGACTTTCTGTAGAGGCAGGAAATTAATCCTTTGAAACTGGAGAGGGAAGAAAATGCCACTGCCATTTCCAAATCTGACCACTACGTGTGGGTTCCTCCCACATGTAGGTTTAAATGAGCAATGGTTTAAATGAGGTGGTATCACCACTGCATCTTGCAGAGTCTCATCCTGGCAGTGTGTTTTAGGTAGTTTCCAAGAATGCCTTAGAGCATCTCCTGGGACTTAAAGTCTTTCTCTCAGAGGCTGTGATCAGTTAAAGAAAAAATCATCTAGTAGTTACAAGTATTCAGTTAATATGAATTCTCACTGTGTAACCATATGGTGTGCTGTACCTTTGTGATGTCTCTTTTTACTGATAAAGCCAGCTGGTCCTTGAGTCAGAGAGAAGGTATTTTCATTAATAATTTGTTTTATGTGGATGCCTTTTCAGGCTAGAACTTGCCTTGGGTTGTGTTCCATAAATTCAAATTGTCTTTGTGTTGAAAATGTCTCCATTGACTGTGTGGGACACTGGATCAGTCTTTTAAAACCTCCATATTTTAAAGCCTTGGTTTCTGCGTCATAAGAAATGATAATTATTTAGCGTTATTGTCAGAATCACACTCTAACATCTGCAGATCATTCTGGGATTCCTTTAAATGCCAAAACAATATAATTATCTTCTAATTGTAAACTGTGGCTCTTCTGATTCAAGCTCCCAAGCTGCTGAAGAAAATCCAAGCAGAGCTGTTCCCTGACTGCTCCGGAAATATTAAGCTGTGCTGCCAGTTTGGGGACATTCATGGTGACTCCATCATCACGTGGACTAAAGATTCCAAGTTACTGGCTCGACTGCAGAG
Source organism: Jacana jacana (assembly GCA_013400555.1). Classification (NCBI taxonomy): domain Eukaryota; kingdom Metazoa; phylum Chordata; class Aves; order Charadriiformes; family Jacanidae; genus Jacana; species Jacana jacana. Next base: position 42,695 of record VZTM01006611.1, on the reverse strand, counting down.
AAGGTGAGTGGATGTTTCTGAAGGACTGGTAGTTTCTAAATAGCTTTTGGGGAAATATGCCAGTGATTGTACATGCAAAGAGCGTTAGTGTGATAGGTGCAAAAATTAAGTTTGAACAGGGTAATTAAGGAGCACTTCTTCACACAGTGTGTTACTACTGGCCATAGTTTCACATTCCATCACCAGTAATTCCTCCCAGCCTGTTCACAACCAGTCTCATCCAACTTTCCTGTACTGTAAAAGATCAGATGAAGTTTGAGGCTCAGCACCCAGCCAAGCGACATAAACACCCTGGGTTTACGTGGGAGGCTGCCTGGCCTGGTGTGGAGGAAGCAAACTGCTGGAACAACTAACAGGCAGCATCCAGCTCACTGTGGTTATTCCACAGCATCAGTAGAGGTTGGGGGGAACAGATTGAGAGCCAGATCCAGTACAAGATGGTTGGAAAGGACCTTCAAAGACCATCCAGTGCCACCCTCTGCCCTGGGCAGGGACACCTCCCACCAGACCAGGTTGCTCCAAGCCCCCTCCAACATGGCCTTGAACCCCTCCAGGGATGGGGCAGCCACAGCTTCTCTGGGCAGCCTGGGCCAGGCTCTCGCCACCCTGACAGGAAATAAGTTCTTCCTCAGATCTCATCTCCATCTCCCCTCTTTCAGTGTCAAACTGTTACTTATGCTAAGTGATTCAATTAAATAAACCCCAAACTAGTGCTGGATAAAGATAGTTCTCCAGTGTGCCAAAATATAATGGAATTTCATGTTGCCAACAAAAAGGTCCACACCTTCACTAATTAACTCCACAAAAGCTTTAAAGCACAATCGCCTGGTCTCTGTAACCCCTGCACAGATTGCCTGGTTTGCTGATAAAGACTTCCATGGGCAGCCACTGTGGTACATGTGAAAGCCTCCCTGGTCTAAGAGGCTGTTCACTCTGGCACAGCACTGGTTGGGTATAGTTCCTTGCTGCCAGAGCCAGCTGGAGTCTGCGAGTGCTGGGGCTGCATTCACGTGTCACTGCAGCCCCGTGAATAACCTCTGCCCCTGATCCGTTTGTGGAGGGGAGCAAACACCTGGCTTGGGAAAGGAAAGGAGCAGAGGAAGCTGTGAGGGGTCAACACTGAGGGACATTTTGGGCTTTCATACGTCCATACTTTGTATTTTGGCCATGGTATTGAGAGGAATATTAGAATGCCTTTCTGTGATTTAATTGGATTTGGATTTGATCGAGGTCCTTTTCTCTGAGAGTGCAGTAGGATCATCTGTGGTGAAGTCCATAGCTGCTGAATGCTTCTCAGTCTGGTGAAATAAAGGATTTTCTTGCATCTACTTTACTCGTGTGTGCTTGCGTCACGTTTGAGTCAGCTTTTGCAGTGAGGGACAGGAGGAGAGATACATGGAATTATCAGGAAAGATCCTTGAAAAGTATTAAGAAAATGAACATTTTCTGTTACAGTGCCCGGGATGACTCCCCTGTCTCTTTGGCAATAGCTAAAGCCAGTAACAAAGACCAGGGAGTGTATTACTGCTGCTTGAATAATGTGTACGGAAAGGCGACTGCTGAGTTTAATCTGACCTCTGAAGGTAAATCCCGGGTTATAATTTTCATTAATAATAATGACAAGGGAAGTTTCCCTTCATATTTTTTGGTTTTACTACAAAATCTCTTGCTTTGTTTCCATGTAGTATTGGAACATCTCTCAAGTTTTCAGAATCAGGAAGGTAAGTACACAAATCTTCTTGAATGTGGACTCCAGTCTTTGTTCCTTCCGATTTCTAAGTAGAACAAAGGCTGGAAAAGACTGAGACATTTTGACAGTTATCCCTTGGGAAACTCCCGTAGGATAGAATGGCTCGTGCAGGCGATAGAGTACGCACTGGGACAAGCTACTGGTTTGCACCTGAGCGTGTAACATCTCGTTAGCGGGACGCAGTGGCGTTTCACACACGGTGACACCACACGGCATCGCACCCGGAGCTCTTCCGGCAGAACTGGCCAGTGGTGTTCGAACACATGGGCTTTGCGGGTCACCTGCTGTGTAACTGCACTCCCAGAGAAGGAGGGGCAGGAAGATTTGGAATGCTTTCCCCATATGTTAACTTGTGCTTAATCACCCAGCGTGTGTCTTGCTGTGCCGCAGCTAAAGATAGCGCATTGCAGGTTGGCTTCTCACCGCTGAACGCGCTGTACTAATCAGGTACTTCATCTGGCCAATTGATTTGTCTGTCTGTTAGAGAAGAATGAAAGTAAACATGTAGTTCCTTGTTAAAGACAGGACTTTTCATGTAACAGCACCACGTAACTTTGACCACCAGAGAACTTTAGGTAGGACTAAGGAGCCTTCCAATTCTAGGAATAAGCACTTTAACGTGCCCGTCTGCAGCTCTGGGGCTGAGGTAGGGAGTGTGGTTGGTACTGGGAAAGGCGTGTTTCCTTGGATGAGGGCTGAGATCTCTCTCAGCAGAGTGCCTCCACGAGCACGTTGGTACGGTCCCTCCCGAAAAAGATTCCAAGCTGAAGTCTAAAACAAGCTCTGGTTGTACCAGCAACTTCTGACTTTTCTGACAAGACAGGCTGGCTTCAGGAGAATGTGTTCTGCTGGAGCTACTTCTAAATTCCTGTCTACATATGCTGCTGCACCTTCCCTGTGTTCCTGCCTCTGGCTCCCCAAGACCCAGAGTTGGCGGGATCTCTGTGTTACCTCGATGCCGCTTTAGTTCTTAGTCAGCTTGAGTGACTTCACAGTCATTTGGTGCTCCAGTTTACAACTCCCCTAATAGTTTTTTTAAAAAAGACTATTAGCTTTTGTGATCTTTACCTCTGGTTTTTGTGTGCTACTCTCTGTAGTCTCTCCTTATGAACCTGACCTGCCCCTTTCTCGTGGCTTTAGACATCAGAAGTTCCAGGCCTGGTCCCAACCCTATATTGGCACAAGTGAGGGCAGGTGTTCTGTTTCCATTGAGCATTTTCTTTACTACTCCATGGAAAGATGCCTTTGCTGTCCCGTGCCCACCCCTCTCCCTGTGACTGCAGAAGGGTGCTGTGCAGAACAATGTGGCGTTGTCTTTTAGGTGTGGAAGAAATCGAATTCATGCAGCTCATGTTCCGAGAAGATTTCATCAGTGGCAGTTACTTTGGTGGGAACCTGCACGGAATAATAGCCACAGAGGAGCTGCACTTTGGTGAAGGCATGCACCGGAAAGCCTTCCGGAGTAAGGTGATGCAGGGCCTCGTGCCGGTGTTCGGTCCCGGACACCCCTGTGTTCTCAAAGTGCACAACGCCATCACGTATGGGACCAAGAGTCAGCACGACCTAGTCCAGAAGAACTACAAACTGGCCCTGCAGGTGAGCTTCCCTGCCCTTCGTGAGCAGGGGCTGTGGGGAAAAGCCGTCTTGCAAATGTTCACACAGGTGCTCTGTGAAATGCTTGGAGCAATATTCCATAGGCGTATCTGTTTGTAATACAGGAATGCTACGTGCAAAATACGGCAAGGGAGTATGCGAAGATATATGCGGCTGAGGCTGAGCCCCTGGAAGGCTTTGGGGAAGTGCCAGAGTGAGTTCATACGTATTTTTGTATACAGCACACATGTGCCTATATATGTAAAGAGAGGCTTAAACCAGAAAGCTCAGCTCTGATCCTAGGTTTGTCCAAGGACTGGTTTGTTTCATTTGAGCAGTTTTCCATTCCCCAAGTGTGTGCACATCAGCCCAATAGCTCAGTACAGGTTCACCTCTGCCTCTGAGGCTGCGCAGTGGCACCCTGAGGATTTGGTAATAGATCTTTTTCAAAGGATTTGCTGTTCCAGTGTCAGGCTACTGTGCAGAGTTGAATTTGCAATGGATGGTTGAAATTCCATCTGCCTTGCTTCAAGGGTAAGACGTGTGTGCTTGCCAGCAGCTAAATCTCCACCTCAGTTGAGGGGTCATGAGACCTGTTCAGCTGCACCGATCCCCTGAAAAAAAGGGCCACTTAAAGCACAGCCTCTGGAAAGGTTCCTTGAGGCCACTGTCTCGGGATTAGAAACACTGATGGAGGTGGCAGTGAAATCTTCTAAGGGGAAATATTTGTGCAAGTCAGCTGCTTTTCTGCAAGTATACTACTCTTGGTAAAATTTGTTAGAGAGATTTCTCTGGGCACGGGATGTAACCTCTAGTCTGATACAAGAGAGGGAGTGGACCCTACGAATACTTGAAGTCTGGTGCAAATAGCGGGCACGTGGAAGGGTCAGATCTGGTGCTTTATTCTAAACAATTGGCTGGAAGACAGCGGATAGGAGCAAAAAGACACACCATGCGTTTGCTTTTGCTTTTAATTTCCAAATTTTAATGCTAGATTCCATTCTTCTAACCAGCCTGGGTGGGACCAAACTTGCATTTAAAAGAAGGTACATTCCCGGCAACATTTTAGGTGATAATAAGATAATATTAAATAAGATTATAATATTTAGTAATAAGATGATAAATAAGACGATAGAGTGAGTCTTGTCTGAGAAATCCTCCAGTTACACAGATCTTGGGCTGTTCTTTCAATCCCTGAGATTGCAGGCCACTTTGCCTGTTTCTTGCTTCTCCGTGGACAGAATTCTCTGGATTTTATTGGGTTTTATCGCTTGATTTCAGGATCATTCCTATTTTCCTTGTTCATCGCCCTGCTAATAACATCCCCTACGCAACAGTGGAGGAGGAGCTGGTTGGGGAGTTTGTGAAATACTCTGTCAGGGATGGGAAGGAGGTGAATTTCCTGAGGAGGGACTCGGAGGCCGGGCAGAAGTGTTGCACCTTCCAGCACTGGGTGTACGAGAAGACCAACGGGAGCTTGCTTGTCACTGACCTGCAGGGTGAGTTCTCTGAGGGTGGGCAACAGAGTGGCCTTCCCGGGATACCGGCTGGTGGCCACTCACAGTCAGTCCCTGCGACTGCAACACTTCCAGAGACTCGTTTCTGAGCAGTGTTATTCTGGGCCTCCTGTCTCCCCCTGGCAACCCTGGGTGTGCTCCTTCCATACCTGGTAACGGGCAGAGTCTTCTCTGGATGCGGGCACTACCCTGGGATGGTTTATACAGCATCTCAGGCACATCTGAATCAAAGATAGGAGAGGGAGTTGGGATGTTTTCTCTCCTAGGCTCATGTAAGTGCACTCTTTATTTGTGTGTCTGTGACCCTAGAGAACAGAAAGTAATTAACGGTGCAGGCCACAAACATCCTGTTTTCAATTGGGGTACTTGAGAATGGTGACAAATAATTAAAATTAAACCCACGAATCAATAAATAATATGTAATGCCTCTATATGTAGTGCTCTTGAATCTGAAGATACTCCTAGAAATTCTGCTGTAACCTAAACTCTGTTTCCTTGATGCCTTGTAGGTGTAGGAATGAAGCTAACTGATGTTGGCATAGCAACACTGGCCAAAGGGTGAGTGAAAAACGATTTCTCCGCAGCATGGTTTTGCTTTCCACATTGATCTCTTCACAGGGTAAAGGTGCTGGGGGAGGGTCCGCTGGGAATTTGTTCTTGCTGTGTATGAAACGAAATGTATTGAGGGATTTGATGGTATGGCTCTCGCTTCTCTCTCAGAAGCAATCGATTCTGTGCTATAACAAAAGATCTGCTCGTAATATTTAAAGAGGCCCGTTTCCTGGTAGTTTTGCGATGGCTTTGGGTCTTCTGGGGAGATGTCAGCGTGTGTGTAAAGAGACAGGCTTTTAATGTTCTATCTTTCTTCCACTTCTTTTAACTATAATTAAAGCTTCTAGTTGAACGGCAGGCCAAGAGAGCCATTGATTGAACCGAGCAGTGTCGGCAAGCATTCAAACCAGCTGGCTGAGGGGAAGGGAAGGGCGATGGGTGTGCAAGAGTGTGCAGGCCTGTGACCTGTGCTTTGAATTCATAGTCTTTTTTGTGAAACTGGTAGAAAAAAACAGACTGAAACACATGTATTCAGTCTTGAAACAAAACTGGGGCTTGTCTATATGCTCATGGCATGGAAAAAAAAGCCTCACAATATATTTTAAATTATTAAAAATTTGGCCCCAGGGTATCCTGGGGAAATCCTTAACGTTTGCAGGCTGGCAGCCATTCAGAATGTACACTGATTTACTCTGTTAGCTGTGGATCCAAGGTGAGATCAGCTGAAATGAAGTTACATCATCCCGCTATAAAAATTTTATGGAGACAATGCTGTTTTCTGGAGTCAGATTTATAGAAAAGCTTTAATGGATGTTATTGTCCAGCTCCCTGTGGGAAATCACTCCTATAAAGACATGTGTTGGACTAGGGAAGAGGAAGGTGAAGGGAGAAAATGAATATTCAGTGCAAGCTGCAGTAAGGATCACTTCAGTCGTATGTAAGGGAATATAATTGCCTCTCATGAACAACCTCTTGCAAATGCTGAATATTGGTTTGTTTGTCATATAGCTAATGATACTGCTGTAAGACAATGGATTTTTCCTGGTCTTCTGTTTTTCTTCCACGTTCCTTTCCCAGCAGGGACCCCTCTGCATTAACACCTGTAGTTTGATGTTTAATTCCGTGAGCCTGGATGGGGAAAACAAACAAGTGCACAGAATTCACCATATTCCTGGCTGTTGCTGGTTTTGGTGGTGTGCAGCCACGCTGATCAGAGATTGTCTGTCTGTCTGTCTCACATGTTGGAGAGAACATACATAGTTCTGCTTACCTAAAAAATATAGTATGATGCTGTCATTATTTTAACTGGGTTGTTAGAGAATATACAAAACTAATCTGTGATATAATTGCCTACAGAAATTCCCACAGTTTCCTCAAACACTCTTGGCAGAGGTAATGAGCTCACTGATGACAGAGAGCTCCTCTGTTGCCAATTTTCCTAAGCCTGGGCCTGTCACATCAGGGCAGATGAAAAATATTCCTTGGGAAACACTTCTGTGGGCCCTGCTGAATGGAAAAACAGGCATATTGTTCCTGGTTGGAATGTAAATTAAAGACAGTTCTAATTTCACACTAAGATTAACCTTGTGATCAGGGGAGAAAAAACACTGAAAAAAAGAATCCATCTCCCCCACCTCATCCCCTCCATGTCCGTAGAATAATCGAGCTTTCAAGTCGTCTGTTGCAGGGAAGCTCTCAGTGATGAATTTGCAAAAGCCAATATGGCAACTGGCATGAATTATTCATGGCACTCTTTATCCCCCAGTGTTTCTTGTCAGCCCAGCACAATAAACAGCATCTATTCTGATTTGGACCTATAGTCAGCATTGCTTCTTGCTGTTAATGATTTTTTCAGGGTCCAGACTCACATTCCAACTCTGAACAAGCGTTTCTCGGGGAGCATTTATTTGTCCTTTATCTTTCCCCTTCCTTCCTGTAGAGCCCACAGAGAGATGGATGTTCCCAACAATTAGCACTCTGCAAAGCGACTCTGATCTTTCTCTGTTCTGTGTCTGTTTTACCAGGGCGTTGGGAGCCGAAGGCGCCCAGGGCAGGGGGTGATTTGTGGTCGCGGAAGCAGCCGCACTGCGGTGTCTGTCAGTAGAGGGCGAAGCCCAACTACAAACCGAGAGGCCTGGGAAGGATTTTTAATGTAGCCGCTGGGGGAGAGCACCAGAGCCAGGCAATCAGTGCTTTAAATAAGTGCTTAGTAGGTTCTGCAGCCAAGGTAAACAGAAATAACAGAAGAGAGTGACTGGCTGCTTCGTGCAAACAGTGGGGCAGCCGAGGAGCGGTGTCCGGGTATTTATGTGTGTCTGGCAAACGCAGAGGTGTAGGAGTCAGGAACACAGTGACCCGCAGTCACGGTGACAACCAGGGGTGCTCTTTGCCAGATGGGGATCCAAAAGTCTGTCTGATTTTCAGGGCATTGGCAAATCCAGGTTTACTCAACATGGCAACAGGGGGCATTGAGCAGTTGAAGTCTGGGGGCAAATCCAACATTCCCCCTTCAGATGTAAGGAAGATCTGGTTAGGGCCAACCCCCAGCTGTCAGGTGTGGGAGGTGGAATTCTGTGAGTTTCATTTATCAGGCATGGAGTCAGTGAGTTAATAGCACATGCTGTGCAAAATAACAGCTTTGTATTTTTCAAGGCTTGGGCTGGGGGATAGTTTGGTGTTCCTGAACAGGGAACACGCGGGTGCAGTGTGAGCCATACACTTAAGAAGCCATTCCCTGGGGGAGCACCCCCCAGCTCCGCATAGCAAAGGCTGTAACAGCACAGGGTGGCTGGGGTTAAGCTCCCAGGCCCTGACAGAGTGCAGCAGAGTTGCAGTCATTAGGCCTGTGCAGACACAAGACGCGCGAGGAAGCGCACAAGGGGGTCTGGAGGTGGCCACTGAGAAATAGGCACTGACTGGGAGAGCTCAGGTGCAGAACTGTGGCCTCACATCTGGGGTTGGTTGTTCTGCAGGGCTCAGGGCTGTCTATGCCCTGCAGAGCCCAATGTGGCTCCTCCTCACCTCTCACCTCCCCAGACCAACACCGAGTGTCACCCACGTCCACAGCCACGGGAGCAAAGGCAAACCTCTCATTTTAGAAGAAGGGAAAGGGGGATGGCTTGATTCAGCAGCACAGCTAGTAAAATTAAATAATTGTGTGGTTTTAATATAAACCTTCTGTCTCTTGTTCACAAGATACTTATGCTCCTGCTTTCACTGCAAGTATTTCTGGTGCTGGTTGAATTCCAGGGCTAAAGCTGGTCAGCAGAGCATCCAGTTGTTCATTAAAGTGTCTCTTACTCAACCTATCATCTGAGCAAATGCTGCTCTTTCTGCTCTTTGGTGAGATGTTCCTTCAAAGACATGTGGGAAGTGAGACACGCCACACACAGAAGGGAAGGCCAAGCTGACAGGCTTCTATTTACTTTGTGAGAAAAGTGGATTTTTATTGTTTTTTAGCTCAACTCCTTATTTCCAAGATTATTTCCACAAAGCAATGAGTGTTATCAGAATCTTATATAATGAGAAAAAACAGAGGAAGAGATTTTTTTCAGCTGCAACAAAATGGCTCCCCAGGACGAAAGAGAGAGCGAGAGCGAGAGCGAGCATGAGGGGTCATTCTGCAGCCAAGTGGAACGGCCAGCACTGAGCGCGGTGACGCTGCTCACCACTTGATAGTCCTGGAGGTGCCTTACCATAACGCTTCTGCCAGAACAGGCCCACACGAAGTGCAGGAGCCCAGCAGCCCCTCCATCAGCCCTGCAGCAGAAACAGGGGATCAGGCCAGAGTCTGAAACTTACGGTGAATTAATTGGAATATTATGGTCTCGGCATTGCTCTGCTTTAACCACTTTCTGGAATCAGGATCAGTGTCTGATATGAGGAGATTTTTCTTGCTGAGCACAGGCTTATTTTTTCCTGTGGAACTCATGTCCTGCTGCGGTGTCTGGAGCACGGACCCGATGGCTCTGGTAAAGGAGCTCACAGAGAGTCTCAAATCTGTTACTTCTCCAAAGCAGTAAGGGAACAATTCAGTGTCTTGCTGAGCTCCTGGTAGAGCCCCAAAGTAACAGTGGCAGCCTCTTATACTTCCTTTGGGTAAACAAGTACATAATTACTTGGAGAGGAGAGTTAAAACCAAACTCTGAAGGCTTTGGGGTTCATCTGCCTGTTTGTAAGTAGCAGTGGGAGATGTGATTGTGATGGCTCGGGAACTGCGAGGGCTGGATGAGACCGATTCCTGTCTCTTCCTTACATCCTTCTTCCCCGAGAGGCTCGGATCCTTACAATCCCAGAATCAGAGAAGCATAGAATAGTTTGGCTTTTAAAGCCCGTGTGGTCCAGCTTCCCCTGCCATGAGCAGGGACACCTTCAACTAGAGCAGGTTGCTCCGAGCCCTGTCCAGCCTGGCCCGGATTGTCTCCAGGGATGGGGCAAAGATCCAAGAGACCTTGCAGTTCAGCCAGGGTGAGGCAGGAGCGTCGCACAGAACTTACGTACGTGTTTGGATGCTTTCCGAATCCGCGTGGGTGGAAGAGACTGGCGTGATGTTTTCAAGTGGCTTATGAGTGAACAGTGGTGCTCTGCCTCCCTGTGCTGAAAATGAATCTTGAAATCCCATTTGGCTTTTTTTTTTCTTTGTTGCTACAGATACAGAGGTTTTAAAGGCAACTGCTCCATTTCCTTCATTGAGCAGTTCAGAGCCCTCCACCAGTGCAATAAGTACTGTGAGATGCTGGGGCTGCAATCTCTCCGAACCACTCATCAAAAACAGAGGAAAGCAACAACCCTGAAAAGCAAAAATCTACCAAACTCATCAACGATAAAGAAAGCAGTGCCCAAGAAAGCCAGAGACCCTCGAGGCTTCATTTCTTCTGAGCACTGAGTTGCACTGCCCCAGAGAACTCCTCATGAAGATCCATAGCGGTGACAGGCATCAGTGACCTGGTGGGGTATAACTCCACTCTGTTGCCTTCTGACATCATTTTGACCTCATCCTGGTGCTGGTGCCAGCAACGAAGGGAGGAGCTGATTCCCTGGCCTTGGTACCTGAGATTTCACACCCGGGCAAGGCTTCGAAGACAAACTGATGAATCTGCCTGGATTGTTTCACACCCCCTCTCTGTATGGCTGCCCGCACATTCGGAGTCCCAGACACTGGGTGCACCACAGGCATCTTCCCTCCCATGTGTCTGCGCTGTGACCCTCTGGGTTCAGCTGCTCTGTGAACAGCAGTGCATTTCAGATGCCAGTTAGTGAAAGTTTTGCACACTATTGTTGCTCAGGCTGCTATAGAGAAGTTGTTTTCTTTCCCACATTTTTCCATGTTGTAATCCCACTATAATCCTATCCTTGTATCTTTTTCTCCCACTTCTGTGTCTTTTAATACAAGACAAAGCCATTCATGACTGGACGCTTCTGCCTCCTGCTCCCCCAAATTAGCTACCATCTTTAAGGTCCCACAGAGTGATGCCATCAGCCTGCAGATGGACAGTTTGTGTGGCTCTCCATGGAGTTCCTTCCTCTTGAGCCTACACTTAACCCCACAGCCAGTGCTGTTGTGCTTGCACTGATCCTGTTGTGGGATGGGGGTTCGGAGTCTGCCTGTTGCCGACAGCCACCATCTGCAATACAGATGGTGTTTCAGTACCCTCCAGCATTTCCAACTGGAATAAGCCCAGTGGCTTTTCCGTGTAGAGTGGAGTTGTTTATTGAAGGCACCCGATGGATGCCCTGGGCCAGCACCAAAAACCCAGCTCCCAGAGCGCCCACCAGGGTGCAGACCCTGAGCACTATCAGGCTTCTTGTACCCCCGCCATCGCTGAATGCCAGGGGGGTCAGGAACCAGTGCCCGTCTGTGAGAGCCTGACCATGTGAGGCAGAGAAAGGCCATTTCAGAGTAGGCTGGGGGTTCACCTGGGGTTACTGCCTGATCCACGTGCTGCAGGAGTGGGTGTCTGCAGGCCACCCTGCCTTTACCTGAGGTGCTTCTCTCTGACACCTAGGAGCTGAAAAGCGGTTCCCCAGCTTTCCAAAGCAGACAGTTTCTGGTCACTCAGGAAACGGCACATGTGACAGTGACACAGAGCATCCTTGGGAAGGAAATTTGTTCTCATCTGCCTTCTTTCTGATCCTGAAGAGACAGGGTACTGCGGAACTACCCCCCCATTTCAGAGAATTAGTGCCTGCTGATGTGTCATGTTGTACAGTAACAAGCCATCGTGTTTGGGTTAAATAGACACACACTCAGCTAAAACGGATGATTTTCCACTGCTTAGGAGTTTATTGAATGTATTTTGTTTGTTAACAGACATATTATGTTGCTGATGTCTTACAACACTGTGGGAGCCACAATTCCTGAATTTCTGTCAGTGGAAATTTTAATGGATGCTGATAGGGAAAAGCAGCAATACACTGATTAAAGCAGTCGTTTTTCTGTACTAGAAAAAAAGCTTCAGTTCTAACAATGTCACGTGATCATGTTAAAACCTCAGTCGTTGCCCTTGAGTTCAGCTCCTTGTGCAATTACACTGAAATAATTATACATTAGTAGCTACCACAAGTGGATGTTGCTTGACAGATGGCCTCAGGTCACAGTCGTCTGGACAAGTTTCAGAGTCTGGCTGTGTGGTGGTGCTCCCATGATTGCTCTTTGCCGCATCGAAGGGGAGTCAACAACGGGGTCTTTGCCTCTTAGCTGTTGCCTTGTTGCCCCTTGCTCTTTCCCACTTGCTGAGCTGCCTGGTCTGCCCCCGGTCCTTGTGCCTGGCAGGAGGGACTCTGCAGGAACACCTTGTATGTGTCTCACGTCCATGACAAACCATCCTTAGTTCCTTACTGTCCTTTCTGGGTATAAAGAGTTTAAATTGTGGATAGTCTGAAGGTGACACAGAGAGCCCCATGGGCATGTCAGAAACTGATGGGAAATGGTGATTACCAGACAGCTTTTTGCCCATGTCTAAATTTTCATGTCAGATTTTTTTTTAAGAAGACTTTGCTAATAATTGCTGTTCTTTGTAGGCTGATAACTAGCCACTCTGCCCACCCTAGTCTTGCTGTCCCAGAAAATACATAAATACCCTGTATCGGGAGGTATTTCCTGGCTGTCTGAACAGAATGAGAGCCGAGCGCATCTAAACTCAGCTCTAGACTAAGGCCTAGACTGAGAAGTGGGGCTGGGAGAAGAAAGCTTGGTCCTGAAAGCTATGTCAGTTGCAGTCTTCCATGGCAGAGGGGAGATTCCCCTGTAGAACCATGGCTTTACCTGGGTGTTCGGCTGCGTGTCTGCAAAGTCCGAAGCAGTGAACTAATCATTACCAGTAGGGTGAACCGTGTTCTCATTGGGCTCTAGATTTGCTGCCCACTGAGCTGAACGGGAGGTACAGCTGTCTGGTTCACAGTCTTTTATTCTGAGCCAAAGCCTTTTACAGGAGGGAACCAAGGCCTGGGGTTTGTGAGCAAGTCACATAAATATGATTTCTGCTCTCAGCAGAGACACCAGCAAAGGAGAAACTGGAAGCCCTTTTTTAAAGGAGCACTTAGAGGCTAATTCTTGCTGCTAGGACGTGCGTTATTATATTGATAAATATTCTTACGTGCACATGGAACAAATTCATGTGTCCTGATGGCAATTTTAAAATGTTATGCTTTTCACAGGTCACCTCTGTAGTTTAGGCTGAAGCACTAATGGCTTGTGATTTAAATTCTGTTACGGACTAATGGTGACAAAACACTCAGGAACAGAGTCAATAAAACTGCTACAGGATGTTTCTTCCTGTTCCGAAGTCATTAGTCACAGGAGCGGCTATAGGCATTGGGGTTTGGATGCCCTTTGGATAAACTGATAATTCTCCCTCTTCTTTTGCGGTTTTTCATAGAATCATAGAGTAGTTTGGGTTGGAAGGGACCTTTGATGGTCAAAATTGCTCTAAGTGCTTTAGAAGACAATGTGAGCTCCAGTGGTGATGCTTTACAAAGGCACCTGAGGGACCTCGGTGCGTCGGCCCGTGTCCGCAGAGCGCAGGAAGCGCCTGGTTAGAGCTGCGTTGCTCAGGGAAGAGCAGCCGCCTCTCGCCCTCTGAAACAGAGCCCTGAGTGCGTGTCAAGTTTTTATCGGAATTTTGGAAAGCGTCGTGTTTGAAAAATGTCATGAGCTTCTCTGTCGATTAAGGTTCCCCGCGGATGCTTCCGTTTGGTGCCAAGAGGCAGAGTTTCTCTACGTCGGCTAATTGCCTTCCGAATTCTATTGCCATGGTCAGTCCAGCAAGGAAAGGGAAAGTCCCACGCTGGCCTTGTTTTCCAGAGGTGATCACAGCCCTGCTGATTCCACTGAAATCCACATTCCTAGCGAGCACATCCTAGTGGTGATTCTCAGTACTATGCTGGGGTTACTTAGAAAAGGAAGAGCCAAGTCATCCTTTCTAAAAAGGATGTAAAAAGGTTATTTATTCCTCAGCAGGGTGGGAAAATGCATTGCCAGAGGTCACATGGTTTTCCTGAACGGATGCCTTGTCCCCCAGTAGCTATTTAGTGTGATAATGGCGTTTGATAGACTGGACACAAACACCATTGTCACACTCCACAGCCCTGGCAGCAGTGGGTTGTTGGTCCCTGGAAGAAGTAATTCAGCTCAGGGGCTGCAGGGATCTGCAAAACACAGAGCAAAGACCATGTTTATGCACATTTATGCGTGGTACCTCAGGATTCTCAGTGAGGAAGTGGGAGACAGGATTCCGAAGCTCTTTGAGGTGAATATTTTGTCAATTCACTCTAGCAATCTAAAAGCTCAGTAGCTTTAAGCAGACATATAAGTAACTTTAAGCTCCTGATCTCAGGAGATGGTCAAACACCCAGAGAAAGTATTGGTCCCCTCCTAAGAGACACCTCTGTGAAGGGGGGGAATGAATCGCTCTCCAGGGCCCTGTACCTTTCTCCTGTCCAAGAGTAAGCACCTGACTTTATAGAGCTGTGAGAGACCTGAGGAGTCACAATGATACAGATGAGCTGGGCTTGTCTTTTTGTGCCAAGAGGTGAGGATGAAACGTCTTGCTATAATGCTTTACGCTGTCCATCTCATTTGTTGTTAAGCTCGGTAAATAGTCTGTAAGAGAACGGAGGGCGCTGCAGCACACCAGTGCTGGGTGGATAGACAGATAGAGAGCACCAAGGCAGCAGACACAGCGTCACACCCAGGATGCATTCTCTCCAGCCAGGATGCAGCTGGCACTTTCAGACCTGGGGTCCACAAGGTTGTTTTTAATAACTGTGCCTGTGCCTATAGGTGATAACGGGAAACGAATGCCAAAGGAGCAGAATACTGAACGTTGCTTTCTAATTCACCACAACATTCGTCTTCTCCCCCTTACCTTTCCTCCTACACATTTTACCCAGATTTCTCTCTGCAGCAGAGGAGGTCTGATGCTACTCTAGTTAAGGTCTTTGAGGATGAGTCTTTGCTGGCAGATGCCGTGCAAAGAGCAGCAGCACCCTGGCAGAAGTGCCTCGGGATTCACTGGGAAATGTGTCTGACAGCAGAGAGCCAGGCAGGTTCAGAGCTCCACGAGTACACGGAAGCTTCTGGCAACTCAACAGCAATATTTCCCAGACAAAAGGTAATGAAAGAAAGAGAAATTCTAGTTTTTAGTACTGCAGTGGAGAAAAGAAACCCAAACAAGGGGAAAGTTACTGGAAAGTGCAGAGAGAAAGCAGAATATAAACATCAGAGAAAAAAACCCCACACCACTTTTTGCTTCTCTTCTGCTAGACATCTTTGTAAAGAACATTACAGGAATGTGCCACTTGAGAAGATCATTGTGAAGAACATGAGGGCTCTTCACAACCTGTGACAGAATCCCAGAATCTCAGGGATTGGAAGGCACCTCGAAAGCTCCTCCAGTGCAGTCCCCTGCCGGAGCAGGAACACCCAGAGCAGGGCACACAGGAACGCTGTCCGTTTTGTATATCCAGACTTGGAAGCATTCCTGTAGCCCCGGTGAAGTCTGATCACACTTACTGGTATTGTTTTAACATTAATAGTATTGATTTTAACATCATTGTTGAATGTTTAACATTACTGGGGGTTTTAGCAATAAACATGTAGGGTGGCTTACCCACTGACGTGGGTAAATCCTCTTCTCTTTAGAAGTGCAGGCAGAGATCGCTATGTAGAAGACACTAAAACCTGTTAAATTACATGGACAGGCCCCAGGCATCTGGAGGTATTTTGGTGTGCTGAAGTTCTTCATATTCAAAATTCACCTACTCTGTTTCATTTTTGTTAGTACATTTTAGCGTTTCCTTCCCCTCCCACGAATCGAGCGCAGGGAGGCACTTACCATTGGACACAGCAGCCAGAGGAGGCTCCGGGGTGTTGCTGGGGCTTCCCAGAACGGAGCTTCTCTTGCATTAAGCTTTGCTGATTATCACTGAATTCGGATCTCTGGAGGTCTTGGTTTCTGCGTGTGAGTCCCCAGCAGTGGCCAGCTCTTGAAAGCCTCTCTTTCCAGTGCACCCCTTTCCCTCGCCCTTTATGGGATCCTGAGGTTTTAAAGTAAACAATTCATTCTCTTTCTGATAAGTCATATTAAAATATTGATCTGGGGGAGGGAGATGGCCCTCACTGCATGGAGCCAGAGTCACCCTTAATCAAACAGACTAAGAAACAGAAAAAAAGCTCTGAAATGTCAATTTTCTCTGTCCCTGCAGAGAGAGCGTATGTGAGGGGAACATGCAAAATACAGGGTTTTTTCAGCTGCCTGTTTTGCTTAACCCTGAGATGAAGAGCATTTACTCTGTCTTCATACTAATTTCTTGCTTTTTCCAGTGAGACTGATCTCATCAGTTCCTCAGATCACAAATCAGCAAATCATCTTGTTCAGCACTGGGTCTTACCAATTTTTTTGGTTTTTTTTTCATTTTTTAATTTTGATTTGCTGTCTTTTCCACACAGGAATTTTCAGAACTCTCAAAGATCCTTCACATTTTTCATAGATTTTACTTTCCAGCACACCTATGAGATGGGGGGAAATGTCTGACTTCAGTTGAGCCTTTCTGAACACCAATGGCAAAACCAGGAATTAAACCCACGTTTTGGGACCTCATTCAGATAACCAACAACTAGACCACTGCATAAACCCCCAGATTTAGGGCATGATAAATTTCACATTTTTTTGTGAAAGTATTTTTGGTGCTAGTATGGGATTTCAACCTGAGATTTCTCTAAACATAAATTAAAATCACACCTTCAGTAGGATAACCTTCCTGATAGGTAACTAATTACTGTTTTACTGCTTACTTCCATTAGAACACAAGTATTTTCTAACAGTCTTAAATAAAAGTAACGTTGTGGGGTTTTTTAAAGCAAAGTTTTCAATATATTGCCTCACAAAAGCCAGGTCACTTGACTGGTTTTGGCAGGATGTGTCCATCTGGCATTAGAATACCACTGCAAAATCAAATCTGAAAAAAACTTTTGTATCTTGCCCTCTCCTTCCTTTCCAGCTTTAGCTGAATAGACCTCCGTGGAACACAAATGCACCTTCTGTCCCTGCTCAGAGACTGTCCCTCCCCACTGCCAGGGGGAGGCAGAAGGGGCCGGTAGAGGTGAGCTCTCCTTGTGCCAGAAGGGTCTTGCATGTAACTGATTCAAGTCTATAATAGAATGTAGACATAATGCAAAACTGCAGCAGCCTCACCTTTACCCATTTGTGGTGTGCCTTTCCTCCTTTGAGGTTCTCTTGTATCTGGACTGCAAATCTGTCATGGCAAGAACTAGCTCCTACTGTTACCAAAAATGCTCAATCTACAGAAGGTATCCAACAATTTGCTTAATCATAAAAAGGGGGCAAACCCCCTAAATTAAAAAAAAAACAAAAACAAAAACCAAAAAACAAACAAACCAAAATGCCATATGTTGTCCAAAACCAGCAGAGAATGACTAAAATGGGCTATTTTTACTCCTCACAGAGGAAACGGCACTTGGTGTTTCTGGGCTTGTGTCTGGAAGAAAAAAAGGTGTTTTCCTCAAAATGGCACTCTGCTCTGCCCACTCTACATGGAGCGGAGCATTGCAACACTGGTTACTCTTGCAGACTGGTTTGGCTCCAGTTCTTAGAAATTAAATGCCAGATTATTTGGAAATTCCTGAAAAAAAATAAAAAAAAGAACTGGTTTGTTTAAATGTTAGTGGAGGTGACACAGGGACAAATCATGCAATACAGATTGCACATGCAGCTGAGGGCCAGGTTCTTCCCTGCAAATAAGGAGATATGACCCCAAGCAAAATTATCTGACTTTGAACTTGTCGGTGCTCAGAGCAGAGGACTGGATCCTGTGACCTCCAGCGGTCCCTGCCAACCTGGATGACTGTGTTTCTGTGATTCCACGCTCTGTGCGCAGCTCCGGCTGTCTCGGGTGTCACTGCACAAAGGAGCGAATCTGATCCATACAAGGGTTCTTTCCTACCGTTTTTCTTACGTAAAGTGTGGAGGAAATAAACCTTTCCTGCAGCTGGTTAATTTTGATCATAAATACATCATGTATTCAACAAGGCTCACTTAGAAAGCCTGTTTGAAAGGGCTTAAAAACCTCAATTGCTCTGTTCGTTTAGAGTAGATTTCAAATCCAATTGCATGTTCAGTTCAAACTGAAGACTTTCAAGCCAGGGTTCATTTACATGACCTGGAAGGGATTCACGTGAATCAGTTCTTACTCTTCTTTTTTTTTTTTTTTTTTTTTTTTTTTTTTTTTCTTTCTTCTTTCTACACTTAAAATCACAATATTCTGACCTTTATATGAAAAGCCAAATACCCCAGAGGAGGATGGTGGTGTGCAGGTAGAGTAAATAGGGAAAGCGAGTGGATTGGGAGAGCTTTCTCTTCGTTAGGACAGCCTAATGTCTCATTATTCAGCCCATTTATCACAAACTGATGGTCCAAGTCAGTTGTGGTTTTGAGGGAGGTGGGAACCCAGGCCCTCAAATGAGGAGGGAGGGAGAGCAAAAGGTTCTAATCTGAGGAGTCTGATGCTGTAAGATAGAGAGGTCTAAAAAAGAGCTGCTGAGGCACCAGCCCAGGGAGACCTCAATTCTGCAATCCTCCAATGTTTTCCTTACCAAGATTCCAGCCTCAGAATTAGATGGTTGCACTACTGGCCATTCATGTGTGAGAATTTGAGTTGTGCCGTTACCCCACCTCTGTCTTTAGTGAGCATATAATCAATACTTTTAAACTGATTTGGGGTTGACGATTTCATCTCTGGAAAAATCCCGTTTCAGTTTGCCAGCTATGGGCATGGTTAATTTGGTGAAAACTTGCAGAAAATCTGTGTCAAAGATTTAGGCTGGAGCCTTTTTTTGAGAAAACTGTCACATGTCCAACAACATAACTCCATTTGTCCCATTGCTCTGACCTGTTGGTTTCAGTGAATCACTGCTGGCTTACATCAGTTTAGGATGTGACCAGAGAATTTTTGAGAGGAAATTGCTACAGGAATTCTTGTGCTCAAAGTGGGCAAAGCTGGTGTTTATCCCAGATTGCTACAGCATTCAAGGGGCACCAACCTTCACAAACCTTCAAGGAAGCACATTTACCAGCGCTGATACCACAATATGATAGACAAATGTGAGGTGTATGTAGTGCTAGGATAGCTTAGATCACAGAAGGGAAAATGCTGTGACCCTTGTAAGTCAATGACTAGTGGTTAAAGATTACCTGTTCTGGTCATTCTGACGACTAGATAGAGAAAGATTAACTTGGAGCAGTGTAAAGTAGAGCAAAGGTACTTAACCTGGAAACCATGATCTCTTCTGATTTCTGCTGGGGCTCGATAAACGAAATTGATTTGAGTTTCCCAATCATCAAACTTGTTACATCAGTTCTAGATCACCCTGGCATTCTCATAACGATTCGCCATCCTACACAAGGAGTTCGGGTTGAGGATTATCTTCAGATTCAGGGTGTAAAGTCTGACTAGCAATGTACCGTCTGTGAAATTTCTGTTTCCCCAGCAAAATACTTGTGCATAGAATTTAAGCAACTTTGATGTAAGCAGAAAGCTAACAGATAAAACTTACGTTTATTTACCTGTCTCCAGGGGAAAACTGCCCAGCCCCCAAGGAAACTGCTCCCTCTGCAAATGCTGTTGTCCGCCTCCTTAGCTCCAGGCCTTTTGCCCAGCTGGGCGCCATCCTGCCTCCATTACCTGAGGAATCCACCCTCCACCAGCACCACCCTCCATCCAAGGCACGAGGCTTCCATTTTCCTGTTGGCCACTGCTGCAGCCTGCACATGGCAGCCAAAGCACGAATCCTATACATCCCAAACCACAGCAAAATAAGCAGCTTAGTAATGGACATTGCAAAGAACATGACATTTTTGTAGCTTCCCTTCCTTCCTATGTTTAGCAGGAAGTCGACAGGCTGCCTTCTTCACATCCAGCCAGCTGCAGGCAGCGAGGGGCATGGCCATAAACCTGCCCAGCCCCACCTGATAGTATTTTCCTGATTTTGGGTCAGTGTCAGCTCACTATGCTGCTCAAGAGTGATATATTTTTGTCTGGCAGCCATTAAATGCATGCCATAAATGGTTCTGTGAGCAGAGAAACGCCTATCACCACCTGTGTCCAGCCTCTCCACACCACACTGGGTTCTGACATGTCACACACGTGGCATACACAACAGTTAATCTTAGAAGGGTAAATAAAGCCTAGTCATTTCAAGACTATTGCCCTAAATAATTTTGGGAGTCCAAATTCCAGTGGGATTATTATCTTCAGGAGCCGCCATAGTGAATCAGACCTTTGCTCAGCAGTGGCACGTGCCACCAGTTACCTCAGGGAAGAGGAAAAAATCCACTTGGCATTTGCTGCCTTCTCTGGTCTAGAGATCAATGTAATACCTTACTAACTTCTGCTCGTGTGTATTCCCCTATGAGTACCTGCAGGGTACCTCTGTGCTGGGCACAGAAGGTGTGTGCAGAGTCTTTCCTCAGGGCTTACCTCACACGGCAGCCATGACACCATACACCGCCATGGACTTGAGGTGAGCACCCCCACCTGAGCTGCAGGTAAAACAGAATAGACAAAGGACAAAGTCAAGGTCTTTGTGCAGGTGAGGGTAAGCAACTTTATTCCTTTTTTTATATTTGCAAGTGAAAAAAACCTGTTGAAACCATCTTAGAACTTGAGGAGATTTTAGTGGCCTGGAAGCTATTAATTATGTTTAACCACCTCAAAAAAGTCACGGAGCACCAAATACTCCCTCTGTGAAAGGCAGGGTCACCTCAGCAGAGACCCCTGACCTCAGGGACAGGGGCACTGCAGGGGCAGGGCTGGGGCAGCAGAACCTTCTGGAAGGGGCAGGGCTGAGGAGATGGGCGCCATCTTGTTTCCCTCAGGCGCCATCTTGTTTCCCTCAGGCGCCATCTTGCCTCAGGCAGTTTGGGTCCACTGGCACCGCTAGCTGTGTGTGCTGGGAGGAGAGGC
The DNA here is from genome assembly GCA_013400555.1 of Jacana jacana. NCBI lineage: Eukaryota > Metazoa > Chordata > Aves > Charadriiformes > Jacanidae > Jacana > Jacana jacana. The sequence continues at coordinate 21,803 of VZTM01006611.1, read as the reverse complement.
TGTGGTGAGGTGCCAGCGTGGCCTGGGCACTCAGAACAAAAATTTCTCTTTCTGGAAAGAAAGATCTGTAGGGATGAAGCTTTGCACCGGTGAATTCAACTCCAGCACCCAGGTCTGAAGCAGTTAGTGAAAAGCCTGTGGGAGGGAGCACTGAAAATAGGGTGGAAAGGGTGCTCGGTACTTTCTGCTTGCTATAGCAACTATAATTAATCATTATTAATTTAAACTTCTCAGTCATTGGTAAAGTTTATTTTAGATGTAAGGAGTCACAATGTGCAGTTTCTCGGTCTCCTCTTGTGCTTCAGCTGAAACCTTTCAGCTTGCACAATTGAAAGCATCCATTATAGACTTTCACACACTATTAATTGCTTTTGCTCTTTTGGTAAAAATTGCAGTTAAAAATTGGTTTGGCCTCTTGAAAAATCATGTAGGCAACATCTTTATAATTCCATGTTGCAACTTTAAACTGTTCTTCACTGGCTCTGGCCAAATAGTGGATGGAAAAAGAACTCCCTACACTGGCCTCTGTACTAAAAGCTCAGAAAGTAAAAGCCAAAAAGCAGTTTGGTAGGATGTTTTTTTGGGGGTTTTTTTTTGGTTGGTTTTTTTTTTTTTTCTATATTATTCTGACCTCTTCCTCCAATTAAAAAGAAAATAAAGTGGCTAAAGTATTAATGTTTCAGAGATAAGATAGAAAGTACTGATAAAAAAAAAAAAAGAGAAGTCAAGTGCTTTACATGACATTGCAGACACTTTCCTTGCTAAATGTAAACTTTATACAGATACCCTATTTAGTCTAATCAGATAGCTTACTATCTTACATTTACTAGCCTGTGCAGCCCGAAATTGAATTTCACGTGGTTATTTCAGTCCTGGATGCCATAGCTCTGCTGAACTGAAGCATTTTTCACAGAAGCACAATTTCAAGCCCTCAGACAAAATAAATCTGCTGTTTCCAGGCTGTCTCCCTGAGCAATTGCTGTCCCCAGCAACAGAAGGCTCCTGCAGGGAGAGCATAGGCTCCTCAGGTGCAGGTGGTCTTTATTTGCTCAGACTGACACAGGTGGTGGTCATCAGGCATCCCCTGGCTCCTGGTGTGGTAAGAGAGATTTCTGCAGCAAAAAGAAAAAAGGACTAAAGCGGGGAGAAAAGGCAGGCAGCTGGTCTCGTGAAAGAGCTTTCTCCCTTTCACCAAGAAAAGTTTATTTGTTAATGCTATGGAAAAGATTTTACTTCAGTAATCAGAAGCTGGTTGTCCCTTGGAAGCCTGAATGGCTCTGGCATTGGTGGAATGGCCAGTGACAGACAGGAGCAGTTCACCCCTTGCAGATAAACAGCATGTGGATGCAACAGGTGAGTGAAATATGGATCTTGAGCTCAAGATAAAAAAAACAGTGGCAATTTCTGTCCTAGCACTGAGAATTGCAATGATATTTAACAAAAGTATTGAAAGATTAAAAGTAAGTAAAGTATTAATCTATTTTACAGGCTGTAGAACCAGGGTTTGAGTGTTACACGGGTGTTTAGACTAATAGGCAATTAGGGAGCTGTCGTTAAGAGCAGGTGTGAAGGTGTCTCAGGGGCCTCTCTGGGGACTTTCGAATCTGTAAAGTGATACTGGGTGTTCAGAACAGTCTCTCCTAAACTGGAGAAGCTCACCTATTGCACAGAGCATTTACTGGACTGGTAGTAGTGGCTCTGGAGTTCGTGAGGCTGCTCTTCTGGACTGATTGGACTGGGTGAGGAAGCATTCAACTCACAGGTAAGTAACTTCTAGCTTTTGATTGTAGAGGGGTGACTCTGAGGTTCTGGTACTTGCTAATTAAAATAGGAGGCGTTTTTCCTTGGCATGCATTAGATTTGATGCTTTTTATGGAATGGGCATTTATGGAAAATGAGGAAACTTGTGTCTGCTTCTGCCTCCCTGTTTTCGCGTGTCCCTGTGTAGTTAATGGAATGGGAGCTGGCCTGATGTCTTGGCCTCTGGGCAGTGTGATGGTGGTTGGGTCCCTGCAGCCTTTGTGAGGTTTGTGCCCTGGGCAGGAGGGAGGTTGTGCTGAGATGTGATCCCAAAGACAGTGTTGATGGACTAGAATTCGTGGCCCAGCAATTAAGAAGGTGTAGGCCTTACTAAATAGCCATTTGATGCTTACACTGGCATCTGCAGCATATATATTGGTAGAACTTAATTATGTGAAACAGGAATGTTGACAATGGAGTCCCAGTCATCTTCTCCCTTGCTGGACTCGATCTTAAAGTCCTCTTCTAAACGAAATGATTTGCTGATTGTTTGAGTTGTCCCTGACTTAGGAACCTTTTATGTAGGGGTTGGAGAGTAGCTATAGAATGCCAGGTCTCATGCAGGTGTCAAGGGATGGTTAGTTAAAATGTGGTCTGGTATGTTATGAAGCCGAGGAAGAGGCTTAATTTAGCTGGGTTTTGCTGAGGAGTTATTCAGCCTGTGCAGCGTTTTGAAGAGGAGCATTGGGGGGGTGTGTCACCTCACGGAGGCAGAGCAGAGCCATAAGAAATGGCAGGGCTCATTCTGAGGTACATCGTGGCACGTTGTGGACTGTGAGACATGCCTGCTAGGGCAGTGCTGAAGGCACTGTGGTTCCTGGGCTTGATAGCCTCTCCAGTGGGGAATGGGCAGTAGCACATGTAAACACTCTCTTGGTGTAATGCCCTACAGCTCTGGAATCTTAATTTTTTTCTCAGTGAGTATTCTCAGCAAGCTTCAGGGCATGCTTTTGCTGGTGTTTGAGGATAAAGAACACCCTTTCTTCTAGCTTACCATGAAATATCTGCCACAAGAACAAAAACATTCAATAATATGGTTGTTCCTTGTGCATATTCTTATAACACACCATGATACACAACTCTGAGCAAACATGGGCTTGTTCTCAAAAAGAGCTTGAGCTCAGTGTAAAAGGATGGAGTGTCTCATTGTTCTGATGAGTGATTGAATGCATGAGCTCTTTAAGAACACCTAGCTTTTTTTAAGCTGTTAGGAGTTAGCTGCCTATGCAATCACATACCGACTCAGATCACCTGGTCTTTCAGTCCATTGCCATGACTCGCTAGTTTTCCAGGTTATACAATGTTCCGTATACAGTTAAAAGAAAAATGAATTCGAGACATCCTTTCTTCTGTGCTTCACTTCTTACCATCTCATTGCATGGGTGTTAGTGTTTGAACTAGTTCTCTGGTCAGATTCATTGTTTTTTTTTAATGCAGCAGTTAAGACCCACTTGAGAAAGAGGTGGGGCTTTTAGTTAAGGGGAAAAAATGAAGTTAGAGGGGAGGGAGGAAAGTTCTGTTTAGTTTGCAACAAGTGCCTACTTTAAGTATCTATGGCTCGAAAATGTTTTTGTGTGAGGACACTGCAAAGATGCTTCAGTAGTTTGGGTTTTTTGGCTTTTTAAAATTTTTTTTTTTTTTGGGCCAAGGTATCTGCTGGATTAGCCTATAATAGTCCCTATAGATTATGTTCTGTAGCCACCATATAGCCCCCATAATGCAATATGAGACCCCTCTTTTGCTGAATCTTTGATATCATCTTGCTGTTGCTGCACAGAACATAAAGCTACAATTTTCTCTACATCATGTGAACTTTTTAAAATGTGCATTTGGTCTCAGAGGAATCTTCTTCATCTAAAGAAGGGGTTTTTTTTCTTAATTTTTATTTTTTTTATTTATTTATTACTATTTTTGTTTTAAAAGCTAAAACTTTCTATTGGCATTAGAATAAAACAACATTTTCAAACCACTTGTTATTTTTCTTTTGTATTAGAAATCAATTAAATGTCTGCAATTCCTGTTCTAGTAATCCCGGTGAATTAATTTTTATTTTTATTAAATAGAAGAAAGGCTTGAGATCAAGTAAAAATTAGTTATTTTTCATGTCTAAGTCAAGACTCTTAAACTATGCAATTTGCAGGCACTTCAACATTATTTACTTTCAAGGGATTTGGAGATTATTCTTTCTGTTTACAAACTTACAAAAAAAAAAAAGATTTTATGCTTGCTGAATAAATTCTGTATGAAATGAAATTTAGAACTCACCTGCTGTTCCTAGAATACTCCTGCAAACTTGTTTATCTTCTGAGGAAGTTTATTATGACTGGAAAAACAAAACATCACATACACAGATCTTAATCTTTATCCCCAGTGGGTTTTTTCCTCCAGATATTAGCTGCCGTTTTTCCAACTTACATTGGAGTGTTATCCCACTGTCTGTGTGTGCAGCTGCCATTAGCTCTGTGTGGCAGGAATGGCACCGTACAAAGGTGGCACTTGTCCCTGCTCTGCCAGAGCCCTGGCTGCATGTGCCTCTGGGGGTCAGAACAGACCCTTTCCCTGCGCTCTGGCTCTGTTAAAGATTACTCACTGTGAGGCGTATTGGGCGCAGGCCTTCTCTTAGAGTTGGTTCCTACTGCAGGTATTGTTTCTCAGGGACTCGGCAGCCTGGACTGGTGTTTGCCCTTGCGCCGGGGCTTTGTTTCTCAGGGTGGCATTTGGCAGGGTCTGCTCTAGAGAGACTGATGGCGGTTTGAGCACCTGTCAGCAGGTTTGGTCACTGGGAGCCTCTTCTGGTGTCGCAGATCTTTGTGGCTGTTGGGCTTTAGGGGCACAGTGCTGCTCTTTGGTGCCCTGGGATAGGAGGGGTTGTAATTGCGGTACTGGGGCTCTCAGCACAGTGACTGAGCTGAGGTGTGCTCCGTGTGGCCACGGATGTGGGGAGGAACCTGCAGTTTAATGTTGGGAAACACGTCTTCTGGTCAGGAAAAGGTACATGTGTTTCCAGTGTGACTGGTGAACTACAGCATGATATTCTCATGGATAGCTGCTTGGAGCTATTTCACATACGTGAACTTGAGAGTGTTAAACATTAATCATTCTTATCGGCCCTCTGTAAGCAGTAAACCAGTGCTGTGTGTTAACCAGGTAAATGAGAACACGCTCTGCGGTGATTCATGAAACTAAGTGGTTTGTGAAGCAAGATTTGGTTTGTTTCACAATTCGTAAATGCTAGTGGAACATGAAGTTCTGTTTTAATTTAGGATTGGGAAGTAACTCAACCGGACACAAGCACCATACTGCTGTGACAAGCAAGTCTGGGAAATTCCTTAAGTTTGGTGAAGATGACTGCTTGTGGTGAGAAATTAGAGAGCCAACTAGGAAAGGTGCCCCCCTAGACTTGTTTGAGGCAAGAGAAGGACTCCTAGGAAGTCACAGTGGTTATGAAATGAGAGTTTAAAATTTCTGATGTAATGAGAAAAAAGATGAGCGTAGTTCCTACCCTGGACTTTGAGGGAGCAAACTTTAAGCTACCCAGGGACATAGATAGCAATGTCCCCTGAGGAACTGCTTTTGAGGGCTTTAGGGATCCATAAATGCTGATCAGTTTTTAAGAACCACCTTCTTTTAATTATTATTTTTTTTAAAAGAATCTGGCACAAGAGCAGGCAATAGCATTGTCAGGCAATCTGACAATCTTGGGTGTGCTGCCTTTCAAAGTAGCCTACTCCAGTCAAGGGGTGCAGAGAGCTGTCTTTAGGAAGTCTGCAAGAAGTAGTGGGCAGTGGCTAAAAGGCCTGGGTGACCAGTTGTGCTTTGTTCCACAAGATTATCAGGTTTGTGGGCAGGTAGCACTGGACAATGCTGCTTTCTGTTTGTTATCAAATGTAAACCCCAATATCTGAAGCATGTGCAGTGAAAGTTATGGTTTTTTCTGTACAGTTTTTACAGTTTCAGTTAAAGATGAATGAGAACTTGATGAAGATGCCCAGGGAAACAGGGAGATTTGGTTTCTTCTCAATACACCAGCAGCCTATCTGCCGTGGGGTGCTGTGGGGTTTGGTTTGTGGGCTTGTGCTTTTCTGGGTGAATCATTGATTATTTTTGTAGCTTCATGAACAAGAGAGAATTTTGGAGGCTGCTAGTACATCAATACTCTCAAAACCCAAGTCAAGTGTGAGAGAATGAAAGCAGTTCATTAAACACTGCACTGAGAGGCGATGGGTCCCTCTCTGCAAGGCAGGCAGAGCTGACAGTGAGTGTGGAACGAGTGGGTGGCTGGTGTAAGGCTCAGGATGGGACACTGGGGAAGGAAAGGGTTTATCCTTGCGCTTGAGAAGATTTACACAGAACACAATGATGTCATTAAAGCAACTTCATTTGATTGGCATATTAATCTGGGGGTGTCATAGCTGGATTTAAAGACCTTTCTGATCTTTTTCATTCGTCTCCCGAATGAATGTATCTACATAAAAAAATCAGTTACAAATTAAGAATAAACTTTTTTAGGTGACATGTCTGACAGATAAAGTGTAGAAATTAGCAGCGAAAAAAGAACTATGATGCTGGGAAAGAGCTGGAATGCTTTTCTGTGGGAAAAATCATGCATCCCAAATCTGAAGGATGGCGGTGGAGGATTCAGAGAAATCTGCTTGATATGAGCCTGTTAGTATTTACAAAAGATCTAACAAATTCCTGAAGAACCGAGGCTGAGGGTGTGTGTGAAGGGAGAAGTCTTCATTTAACCTAATGTCAAGCTGTAGGAGAGAAAAAATGGTAGCAGTAGTTGGTTTTGTCTCGAGTTTCTCAAGGATCTGTAGCAGGTTTTTTGATGTATTTTAGGATATAACTCACACTTCACAATGTGAAAGGTTTTGCTGGATCCCTGGCTTGAGTTTTTTGGGTGTTGTTACCCTCTCGCCCTCCCTTTTGGTCTGCCAGTGGAAACCGATAGCCAGGAACAAACAAGGTGTGCTTGGCAGTTGAACTGACTGTTTGGTCGTTGGACCCCTGTCCTTCAGGGTATGGACAGATGTGCTCAAACAAAGCTGTTTAGACAGATGCCAGTGGCAGAGATAAAAGGTTGTATACACATATGTATTCATACTTACATTGGCCTTAGAAGCATTTTTTGTTTTAACTGCCCAAGAGGAAAACCTGGTGACAATTCTTTCTGCACATTAGCTTCAAGTTGCTGTGACGGCCAAGGGCGTCTCAGCTCCCTTGTATTCTGTGGTGTTAGATATTTTTACAATGTTCTGGATGTTCTTAGTTAACATTTGTGCATGCAGTAGGTGTAGAAAGCCCTCTGACTCCCCTCTGAAGATGGTGGCTGTTTCCCCAGCAGCTCCTTTTGGGCTGTGGCTCACAGTAGCAGCCTGACTAGCTCTTCCTTTGTTCCCCACACCCCAATGCTCTCTTAGGTTGCCTGGTTTCTTTTTGTGGGCAAAGGATGCAAGTGGTGCATACCAGAAATATTTCTGCAGCAGTGCAGAGGTAGATTGAGCTGTCACTTCCTAAACTGTAGTGAATATAAGTGCCCTCTGAATGGCTTCCGTCCATCTTTTTTTCTTTCTCCTGTGAGGTCAGGTATTAGTGATAGGTTTGGTAGTAGTTATTTGTCCTGTGAACAAAGGAGAGAGTACGGGATGCCACATGTTCAGGCTTTGAGAACAAGAGCTAAAATAAGTTCAGGAGTGGACGTAGTGCAGTTTCTTCATCCCTTTCTTGTCTTGCGGAGTCAAGGGAAAGCTGTGTAAGGTAATGTTAAGAAAATGGGTCTTAGTGCTGAAGTTGGAAGGAGTGTTGCAGTCTGTGTTGCTCAGAGCCAAGAATGACTCTGTGCAACTATTGGTGGTGAAACACTACACTTTTATCACTAAGAATTAAAAACTGTAAATATCTAATCTGCTTGCACTGATGCTGTTAAAGACTGCGTTTGTCATTCAAGAAATAGTAACTTTGTAGTAAGAATAGGCAGAAATTGAAATAACAAAGTTCACAAACCTATAATTCTTTATGGTAAAATTAACAATATATATTGGATATATGTCACCAAACCATAGTTCAGGGATTTGTTGTGCTCTGTAAAGGCATCAGAGGCCAGAGGTTTGGGAACTGGATCTGATCTGGGTTTCCTGGCTCCTGCATTCAAGATGGGAGAGAGGCTGGCCACTAGTGCATGGGTACAAATTATAAGAAGGAGGGGTCTCCTTGGGAAGCAGGGGGATTTTTTAATTTGTTCTTCATCTAAGTTAGAGATGAAGCAAAATCTTGGTTCCAGGAATCCACACTGGAGGAGATTGAAAGTCTGGTCTGAACTTCTTTAAGAGAAGTGATACTGACTCTCTGTAGTGTTTGGCTCTATGTTGTACTGATTAATTTCTTTGTGTTCTAAAAGCCACTGAAGGAAATACAAAGCTGGTGGTTACAGTTCACTGTAGAAGGTTTTAATAGCAAACAGTACATCAGCTTCTCCATTATCTCGAGAATTCAGAGTACAAGAAATCTGAAGGCAGTTGCATTTTTTTTTAATCTTACTGGAATTCTTAGCAGTTCTTCCCGTGCCAGGACACTGCCAAGGTGTAGCTGTTCAGAGCAAATAAGTGCATGTGCAAAGCTCTGTGCTTAAACTGTTCAGTACCTGTCCATCTGGTCCAGTGTTCCTGTCCTCAGTGAGCCAAGAGAGCAAGTGTCACATCCAGGCCTCTGAGGAACACTGGGGTTTGTCTTGGGCTGCTTCTGTGTGGTGTGACGCTACCTGCCTCTCTGGCCTGGGGCTTAATTCCCCTGAATGACTATAGTGTTCAGACAGGTACTGTTGTAACCCAAAAAGGAGAGAAGTGAGCTGTGTTCTACCTCACTGGCAACTAACAAAGCCCATTATAAAAAAAGGGGAAAAAGAATCAGAATTTATTGTGTGCTCCTGTTTTTTTTCTTCTTTGTTTTTTTTAAATCTAGGGGCACAATTGGGAAATACTGAGTCAAAGATGTGAATGTTGTAACAAGCCACTGAGGTAACATGTAATCACAACTTCTATTTACATTATTATTAATCAGAGACAGTGAGCTGTCTGCATGCTTGATTAGGAGACAGAACCGCTTAAGACTTGACTATTTTCCTAAAAGCTGTTGTTCACAGAAGTAAAGCCCCAGAGCAGAGGAAATTACTGGTCTGGTAGGGAAAATGTTGTGAGTTGTGGGAACAAGCGGCCAGCAATTCTCTGAATGCTAGGTGGACTGCAGAGGAAGGGAGTTCCTATACTTGCACAAAATATTAACCTCTAGCTGCTTAAAAGTATTTTTTTGGTCTTTGTTCTATGTAAAGAAACCCTTAAAACTGAAGATACGTGTTCTGCCCCAGGATACTGAGATACTTAGAGGTACAGCAGAGAAGTGTCTGTCTGCTGCATGGGACTAATATTTGCCAAGTATTGATCTAACATCCATCTCTGTTATTCTTTAACTTTAGTCCAAGGTTCAAAGTTTACGTTTTGTTTAAAAACTGATTTCACAGGGAGGTTGTGTCCTTTAGCTAATCCAGTAGTGATACAGGTCTGTAGAATGAAAATAGTTTACCACCACCTGGAGGAAAAGTCTGAAGCCCATACAGAAAACCTCTACATGTAGGTATCCACTACCACAGCCACACACAGTCAGCCTGAAAAAGTGACAAAGTGAGGAAGTAATTGGTCCAAACTAGCAGAATAAGCAGAAGCCCCAGCTTTGTCCCACCTGTTTACACACACAGGTAGTGAAAATGAAGTTATGTTTATAACTTGTGCAGTTGCGTCTGTGCTTAGCTTAGGGGTAGCAAGGCTAGCGAGTAGTCTGGAAACCAGAGGATGAGTGTTAGATTCGTATCTCTGCACGTGTTACTCTGACTTTGATACCTGAGTTATTTGCTCTAGTTTGAGGCAGTGGTTATTACTCCCTGTGCTGTGCAAATGTGCATTACAGCAGATTTCTTACTGGCTGAGAGTCAGTGCATTAAGCTCTCCATTAGATCAAGCTCACCGCATTCAAGGCATGGACTGGCAGACTGGTTTGGGTTGGAAGGGACCTTAAAGCCTCCCCTCCAGTTCTCCCCCCTGCCCTGGGCAGGGACACCTCCCACCAGACCAGGTTGCTCCAAGCCCCCTCCAACCTGGCCTTGAACCCCTCCAGGGATGAGGCAGCCACAGCTTCTCTGGGCAGCCTGGGCCAGGGTCTCACCACCCTCACAGCAAAGAAGTTCTTTCCTAGATCTGATCTCCATCTCCCCTCTTCCAGTGTCAAACCCTTCCTCCTTGTCCTGTCACTACAGTGACAGTTGACTGAACAGTCACATCATCATCCAATAATTTCTTTGCAGTCTTCACCTTCCTGAATGTGCAGAGCCTTGAACTCATCCAAGGTCATTCCTGGTCAAGTGTTGGGAACTGTGGGATCTCAGTGCAGCCGGGTACCTGCATCCCCAGTGGAGCTGGGCTTGGCTACGGGGAAATGCAGCTGCTCATAAGGTGGCTATCGCTTTTCTCTTTGCTTTCATCATACAACTTATTAGAAAAGCTAGATGTTTTAATTAGCTTCTAGATTATTAGCGTCATGGCAAATCATTAGAACATTTCAAAGCTTGAAAATGTTTGAATTTGAAAATCATGACCTACCAGCATAAAATTTTAAAGTTGTTGCGTTGTTATATACGACTGATAGAGCATTATCAGAGAGAGGAAAATGGACTGAATATAAGTCAAAAACTTGATTAATAAGGTTGAGATATGACAGTCAGGGTACAAGGTAATGATTTGTATATTTCTAATTAATGTATTTTAAGTGTATATTGTATTACACTTTAAACTTGAGTCTAATTGTCAAACTAGTGAAACGCACACAGCAAGCAGCAGAAAATAGCAGATGCAGTTGAGCAAGAATCACTCGAATTTGAATGAGGCTCCCAGTCACAAGCTGGGGAAAATACTCCCTGGTAATCATCAGAGATTATTTATCTTTGTGATCCTTGTATTGGAGATGTTTGGAACAGGAGCGTTTCCTGTTGGGTTGCCATAGCAACCCCTGGGTGCCTTTCTCATGATCATATTGTGTATGGATGTAAATGGCTGTGGGTTTTCTGTAGAGTCACCCTTGGAATGAGAGGGAAGCATGGAGTTCAGCCTGTCATTCAGTAGGATTTAAAGTGCTGGAGATTGCTGAAGCAGAGAAGAGGTTGGCTTTGAGAAAAGGTTGAGGATTAGGCTTTTAAAGGCATTTCAGCCTCTTGTGATTGCCACTAGGCTTTCAATGTCCAAATGCACATTAAATATAGTCACAACTAAGTCTTCAACAATAACTGTCATTCTCACATGTACAATTGCTCTACTGGTTTATCCCTCCCTCATTAATGTCCTGACGGATTTGTAACAAATGTAATGAGTTGATGGGTATTAGCATATGCCGGTTGCAGGGTGTCTTTGCCCTGCCGTTCTGCGGAGCAGGGGAAGTGCAGCTGAGCCCAAGGCACAGGGTTCTTGCAACAGCAGCAGTGGGTGCCCCTGGTGCTCCTGTGCCCTTTGGCTGTACCTGTGCCCGGGAGTCGTTTCACACCAGAATTGCAGGGGCAGTTCTGAACATTACCAGAAGCTCTTTGGCAGCATGTGGAATCAATGGGCTTGCTCTTCAGGTTGTCCCCAATGCCATAAATACGACCGTGTGTCTTGTCAGTTCTGTCTCCCCTTGGCTGTGTCTCAAGCCTCTGCCGGGACTGGTTTTCACTATTAAAAAATATATGTATAAATGATATGACTATTTTTGTCCAAAGAAAAAGAAGCCATCACCTCTGCAGGAGGTCCCTGAGCTGCATGGCACTTGTGTTTGTGAGGCACTTGTCCAGCTGCACCTATAGTTTGATGGCAGTTCTTATTAATGACAGGAAGCTTAAAAAAGAAGGGGAATTAGTTTGGGTAACGTAGGGGTGTTTTCCTTTGTCAGGAGCAGGAGGTGTCAGGGTAGGGAGCAGCCAGGTGTCAGGGCTGGAAAGGTGTGTATTCACTGCTGACACGGTTACTGCAGCGTCCCCTGTGGGCGGCTCTTGTTGCATAGGGGTTGATCTGGGGCTTTGCATATACTTGCGTGGTTTCTTTTGTGTGTGTTTGCTTGCTTTTTCTGGAGGACAGCAAAACCTCACTAGCCATATACAAATAGCATATAGGAAGAATTCGTACGGGCGTTGTTTAATACCTTAGAACACGACCTCCCACAACATGCTGCTCTTTTCCGATTAGAGACACCAGTGGATTGAGTGGGCTGGTTTTTGTGGGTGAAGTTGGTCTTCTATTTTTTTAAATGCTAGGGGATATAAGTATGGCAAAACATTAATTCACGTGCTGGTATCGTTGGAAGAGATGTGTGTGTCCAGGTGTGCTTTGTTTGTTTTTAAACTTTGGTGAAGAGTGCTGCCTAATTGTGTGTTTCGGCATTTCCCAGAGTTTGTCACTTTTCCCTCGGGAGACGTTTGCTGGTGTGAAGGAGCGAGGAACACGCTACCAGCACAGCTGGGTTAGTTCCCTGCAGGGGAGGCTGCAGTGTCAGCACAGAATCAGTCTGGAGCTGCCGCCTGGCTGCTCCAGCGTAGGCAGAGCTGGTGGCCTGAAGAAAGGGCTCCCCGTGCCCCAGAGAGCAAAATGCAGATAGGCACAAACATGGTTTATACAAAGTACAGGAGTTGCTGCTCTGTGGTGTCGCAGCAGCTGAACAATACAGGGGCTGGTGCATTAATTGACCAAGCAGACTGGTGTTGCAATTGCAAGTGGAGATGATGTGCCCTGGCATCACACCTGCACAAAAAGAGTGGGGTTGCAAAGCTGAATACCAGGGTCATCATGGAGTATGGTGTCTCTAGGAAGTCCTATGGCAGCACCAGTGTGCTCCTGGGAACTTGGTCCCTAATAGGTATTCCCATTTGGTGGGAAGGGGATCAGGGTTCTGATGGTTGTGGCTGTTTCTGGCTTGTAGGAAGAGGTGGCTCTTGGCCAGTCGCCTTGGCCAGCCTTCTTCCTCGTCCAGTTCCTGCACTGCTGGGCTTTTGCTGCAGGAGATGGTGAGGTGGGAGTAGTGGTGCTACACTGGTGATACGCCTTTTGTTTTTTCTTTTCCCTTCTTATCTTTTCTTCAGCAAATTGCAGCTGAAGGTACCAGCAAGAGTCTGTTACAGGACCCTTGTTGTGCATTAGTGCCAGGCAGACCTGTGTGGTGGGTGGGCTGTGCTTCATGCAGGGCTCAAGTGAGGAGGCAACTTGTTGTGTACATGCTGGTCCCGTGTCTCCCACTAACAGACAGGTTAGTCCCTCTGCAGCCCTCCCAAGCCCTGACGTTAGCAATGCAGTGCTTTCCTCCCCAGCTGCAGTGAGCCAGTACCTCACCACAGCCTTTGTGGAGCTTTTCTGCTATGTTTAGGTTCGGGGTTTTTATGTGGGTTTGTGTTTGTTGCTGCTGCCTTCTGTTGTGTGTGTAGTTGTGTTTTAGTTTGGGGTGCTGGCTTTTGTGGTAAGTTAGGCATTCACACGGATGAACAGAACAGGTAGGGCTAGTGCCATTGCTGGTAGTAAGAAATAGTTCTCCGCTGGAATTGTAACACTGAAAACCAAAACCAGTTTACCTCACAGAGACTTGCACTGGTAAAGTGACCTGCAAGCTTGTTGCAGGTAGGGTATTTCGTTTGTACTACAGGTTAGTGCAGGCTGCAGAAAACTGCTGAAAACGATAGAAAATTCACGCTGATTTCAGGCATGGCTTAAGCAGCAGAAGTTTGTAAGTGTGCTGCTTTGTGTGGTGACTGCAGAGTTGGGTATTTTGGGAACAGAACTTCTCACGGCAGTCCAATAATCCAGGGTTTGTGTTATGAATGATGGAAAAGAGGAGATGGTAGATACAAAAATCACACCTCTCCAACTATTGGTATTTTGTGTAAGGGCGCTTTTAGAGAACGCTGCATAATCACACCTTGCATTTATTAATTGTTAAATCCTTACAAAGTGCCCTTGACTTGTGCCTTCTGGAGGTGGCACCAGTGACCACTGAAAGCTTTGCTCAGGGACACGTTCTGATGCAGCTGGAAACATCGGAGATGTTACTGATTCCTGGACATGGGCATCAGGGGAATCTGGGAACCACTTTTACAGCAGCTAAAATATGTGGGTGGTGTGTTCAGTTGCTTAAAACCAAACTGGGTACCAAAGTGACTGCACATGGGCTCCCCCAGCACCTCCCAGGCTGTGACAGCCTTCCTGCCGGTTGTCACCTTAGGGCAATTTGGTTTTTTTCACAAAACAAAACAAAGCTTCAGTTAGACAAAAAATATATTTGAAGTATAAAATGCTGTAGTGTCCATAATTCTTTATTAAATATTTAAGTTGCATCATTTCATTACAACAATTTCATTTTGTCACATTGAGCTTTTGCTGTCAGGAAAACAAACTACAATTTCTTTCCCTGCTTCTCAGAAAATAAATGGAAAAAAAATGACGTTTGTCCATAAACAAATGCTTTCCCCACAGTGTATCAAATCCAACCGCAGTTTAAAGCTGTATTAATTGTGAAAATGAGCATTACTTGTAAGTAGTACTTTTATAATCAAGTTTAAGGTTGTTTAGGGTAATTTTGAGTAGCACTCTAGTAAACAGTGTGAACTTAAGCTGGAATGTTTGACACTTTTGCATGTTGGGAAATATCAATAACCTCGGTCTTCAGTTTGGTTTAGCGTTTGTGTTCAGGAGCACAGACACTGGCACTGTCTCGCTGGGTTTGGAGAAGCGGACTCTGGTGGCAGGGGGTGACGAGTCTGCCCTGGGGACAGACGGCTCACCAGCCTCTTTAAATCCACGTGTGTGAAAACACAGCACAAGTACTGCGGTACGCGGGTGCCTACGGTGTGTAGTTGCACAGCTACGTGTTACAAAATTAAGAGGAAAAACGTGCAAGTTTTATGTGAGAATAATACAGAAAAAGAAAAAACCCCACTGTGTGAGTGAGTGCAGAAATGTGGAGAGCCAGGTGGTTGGAAGTGTGCACAGCCAGACCGGGGACACAGGAGGGTTTGTGGTGATGGTGTCTAGCGGGGCTGTAGGTGCAGGGTGACAGACCCATGAGCATGGTTAGGTTCCAGTCTAGAGCTGTCCTGTGCATTTCAGATACGCATGGCTGCTTAGTGCAACACCGCAACAGGGGTGGAGACTGAAGGGCTTGTTCTTTGTTGCTGTAATTTTACCTACAAAAGGGAAAGTTTTTATTACAAAGGTAAGAAGATTAATGTGCATTTTAAGATGTCCAATCTCGTAATTTGGCTGTTTTTTATGCATACTGATAATTAGCCCTTGCAGTGACATGTGTGTGAGCACTTCTTTCTAACTCTTAAATGTGCAGTGTGAGGCTCCAGCTCCCCCTCCCTGGCTCCCCAGTGCTCCCAATTCCTAGCCCCCCAAAGCATCAGGACCGGATTAACACCCACCACTGCAGTCCCCTTTCCTGGTTCAAAAGGCACCGAGTCCCTCAGGGTGGGGGAGAGGTGCCAGCTGCCTGGGCACCTGCAGCAGTGTCCCCTGCCCCTTCATCACCCACCAGTCACAGAAGTGTGGAACTTGCACAGGGAGAAGGCAGCAGGGGAGAGACAGAACTAAGATAAACCTTGTGCTAAGGGAGGGCTGTGGGTTTGCTGTTATTTTTGGCCTGCAGAATAAAAAGGATCTGTTTCCAGCAGCGAGAAAACTTGCCAGTAGGTTAATGGATCCAGGCACGGTGCACACCAGCTACACCCTAACAAGGCACAGAGCTTTAAGTCTTAACATGAAAAGGAGGTGGCAGCCACAGACCCTGCCTTCTAAAACATTTATGAATTTTTGCCTTAAGGCTTCTTAAGAACAAACAAATAATGGTTTAGGTACCACCTCTGTGACTGTTATTTATTAACAAAAAAAAAAGTGGCTGAATAGAACCTTTTAAAATACTGTTGGGCCCGTTTGTGGGGAAATGGGCTGAACTGTCGGTGCTCCAGAGCGTATGTACCGTGTTGGGAAAGGCACAGTGCTATGGGACAAGTCCCACCGGAATGTTAGTTGCTTTGTGGTTTAGAAGTTTTAGGTAAATGACATTGAGCTACTTTTTTTTTTCTAGAAAGATTCCTTCAAATGTAGCTTCAGGAGCTCCAGAAGGACTCCTGGATGGCAAGGCTGGATCCAGCATAGGCTGTCGGGCACAGCACCAGGGCTTTAAGAAGAGCCCCACAGAAGGGAATCCATTTCCCCTGCGGCTGCCTCTCTGCAGAGCTGACACCCCATGCTCAGCCTCACAGGTTACTGCCAAACTGAAGGTAATGTCCTGGGCTTTGTTGTAGCAGGGACCATCTTCGCTTTGCGGCTGGAGAGTTTAGCTATCAGCAATAAAGCGTGAGTTGCAGGGGTACGGTGGTGCCCTTCAGCAGCGGCTCGTGTCCCTGTAGCTCTAGGGCTGAGCCCGTCAGTAACAGCCTGACAGCTCCAGTGAGGTTCTGATTCCCACAGCGAGAGCGTTAGCTAGGAAGTGCCTGGGCTGTCAGGAACAGTGCCTTCACCGAGTGGTGACCAAGCACAAGCCTGCTGGGAGCTGTGCGTGGCGCTGCAGTGGCGGTGGGTTTGCAGTGCAGCCCAGAGCTGAAGCTGCCCTGTCTAGCACAGACACAAGCAGCACAGGTAGCAGTTATTTAGCTATTTATGCTAATTGCAAGATGGCCAAACTAGCACTCATTTCAAGTGCAACTGTAGGAGCCCGTCAGGGCACTGTGTCAGGGATGCCCGGCTCAGTCCTGGCTCTTGTTTTGCTGCACCCAAAGCTGCTGCTCTGGTGGCATCCCCTGGGGGAGGCAAGGGCTTTCTCTTAAACTGTTTCCTAAAAATGACCCCTCCTTCTCTGCAATAAACCACAACAGTCCAGATACACGTTAACTGCAAATCACACACTGGAACTCGCCTCTCTATTTTAATGCCTCGTGAATGCTTGTGGTGTGTCTGTCAGGGCGTGAGATAAGTGGGTCTGAGCTAGAGTGGATCTTCATTCTAAATGTTCTTTAAAGAAAGAATAAGAATCCAAACAACAGAGATGTCCTTTCTAGTCAGACATTACTGTGTAATTCCAGGTGACTGAAAGGCTCTGATGCTGGCAAGTATTGGTAAACCTGATTCTGAACAAGGGAGAGAGAAGGGAACAAAGCAAGATCACAACAAGAGAAAAGGCAGATTCTTACACACAACCCGAGTTGTGGTTCCACCTCCGCTGCGCTACTGCAAGGTGACAGCCTCCGTCTGCACACAAGATCACACCCACAAACAAGAGCCTCCAGCTATACCCAGCATCCTCAAGCTTCAGACAGCAAGGGAACCAGTTTTGGGCTACAACACTTCCCTGGAAGGAGTCCATGACAGAACCAGCTGTGCCCAACATACCCAAGGTCAGTGGAAATTAGCTCATTCTCTCCTTCCTCTGCTAAGCACCCAGCTCAGCACCAAGCTCAGACACAGCCCACAGCCTCCTCTTCCAGCTCACGTGTCACGGGGAAAGGTCAGGAAACTTGCTGACCAGAAGACGAAACTTGACCTGTGTTCAGGTGACGGAATAACCTTCCTCAGGCACCTCTGAGGGCTTCAGCCCTTCTGCTGGAGCACAGCATTTGCTGAAGGTTTCTGCCTAGCTGTGGCCTCACTACACCAGGAGCTGCAGCGTGGCTGCTCCACACAGGGGTAAGGACGGGGCTAAAAGAGCTGCTGGCAACAAGGTGACGATTTGTTTTAGCACAGGGTGTCATACCGCTTCGTGATCGCTGGGGGAGAAGCCTCTCCACTGGTAAGTGGGTGGGCAAAACTTCCCAGAGGGAATGTTAAGTTGCTGAGGCCAACCCCTCAAACCTGCTCTGGGAGTGCTGGAACCATCTAACTTCAGTGGATCGCGTACAAATCTTTCACTTTTAATCTGTAACAAGAGAGATGCAACTCAGACATTATCGTTTCAGCATGCAACATGTCATAGGTAACAAAATTGATTAGATAGCAGGGTATATTAAATAAATCCTTGTGATTAAGTAAAAAAGAAATCACAAAACCAGTTGCTGAGGAACATGTCTGCAGGCTCGGCTCTATACCTCTTTGTGGTTTTTCTTCTATACATCAGCAGCAGCCAAATTCACAACCGACAGATATTGTGCAGTGAGAAAGAATATAATCACAGAAATGTTTATGATAAAAACCAGATAGGACGTCCGTGTGGTACATAAAGTGCCTTTAGAGTCGGTGCGGTTAGAAACCACCCCCTTGTTCAGATCCATTAGCGAACGCGTACAAAGAGGCGGCCAACAGACCTGTGCTCATAGTGCCGGGTCACACGGTGCCAGGTGTCACTCAGAACGCCTCCATTGCAAACAGACAGAGGAAAGGGTAACAAAAGAGTCACTGTACAAAATAACGACAGGGTTAAGCATATTTTCCTAAAATCCTTAATGCTGACCCTACCCCAAAATGCTGTACAGTCCATGACCGGCACCGAGGCGGTTCCGTTACTGCGCACGAGCTCTGGCATGCTGTGCTACGGGTCACCCGTGACTTGGAACTGGTCTAGTCTTTATACAAAAAGGCAACAGCCAGTCTGTCCTTCTGGACAGAGAAAAAGAGTTAGGTGCTCAGTGAAGGGGGTGTGCTCTGGAGATGCAGCCCCTGTGGAGAAAAATCCCAGCACGGCTTTCTCCTGCTTCCTCAATGGTTTGGGAACAGGAGGCTCGAAACGTGCTTTGGAAAAAGGACCCTGGCATCAAGTCTGGTACGAAATTAAGAAAAAATGCTCATTTTTCCAAGTATACGATATTTAATTGTCATGAAATAAAATCTGAAAACGTCTAAATCAATTAAAAAGTAAACATGAGTTGTAATACTATACCTGTAAAACGATTAATTCCATTCATTGTCATTAGAAATGATGTAAAATATTTATTAAGGGCTTTGCCTGCAGAGGCACAACATAAATAGAGTAAGTCCTGCTGAAATGTGGTCAGAGCTCACGGTAAGCGCTGGGCCGTCGGCCGCGGCAGGCGGGGGAGCCCCCGCAGCTCTGCAGTTCCAGGGAGGGGGTGCGGGCGGCCGCGCTGCCTGAGGCTCCGCTCCAAGACCCAGCGCTGGGCGACGGTTCTGCCGGGGCCACCCGGGGCCGCCGGGCAAAGTGCAGCAGAACTGGCTCCAAGGGGGAAGGAGCCGTGGCGTGTTAATCCACTCCTTCAAACCCTTGGGCGTTTTCAACGGCCATCAGGAGCTTCTCCCGCAAATCTTCAAAAGATTCATACAGAGGTAAGTCTAGGCGATTAAAGCTGAAATTGAGAAGGAAAAGGGCTGTTTAATAATGCACTGGAAAACGCACCGTGTTTCAAAGATGCTGAAAATGTTACATCCTTTGGGTGTCTTTAGGAGGATGAGGGCAGGGAAAAACCTGGACAAGAGAAGCCCCACCATGTTTAGTTGACTGGAAATGTTTCATGGAAGTCAAAGGCCAGTTTCCTCCTGCTCAGCAGAGGTTCTGGAAAGGGCCCGGCAAACCTAACAGGGAATGGAAACACGAAGAGGACGGACTGGTTCTGGGATGTGTTCAGGGGCTGTTGGACTTTTGTGGCTCTGTTGTTGAACTAAAGCTTATTTTATAGAGTGATGACTTTGAGGGAAGGGTGGCCGTTGTGTACTAGCGTTCTGGAAGTCACCTTTGCTGGGCAGCACGCGTCCAGTGACCTGAGAAACGTCTTGATCTGCGCCACAGCAAGACAGGATTTGTCCCGAATTCCTTCAATGTTTGCCAATTGTATAAATGAGGACTGAAGGAAGGAGCTGGACTGTGACCCCCCCGTTGGGAGGAACTTGTCCAGGGGCCTTTCCGTGGCAATGGTCTGCTACCTCATACTGGTGTGGCTCATGGTGCCCTCTTACCAGGAGGAGGAAAAAACAGCTCATGCAAAATGAGGGAAGGAAAGTGGTGGTGGAAGCAGAAGCCGCCTGGGGACACCTGAAGGGGAAATGCAGCTCCAGGAGAAAAAAAGCCTCAGCCCCGCTTTGTACACACAGTTGCCAGGGAGAGCCTGGCACTTCCTGTTTCCAAGAAGGGAAGAGGTGTGGGGTTTCTAAGGCAAGAACTGAGGGCAGGTTACAGCCCGGCCTTCAGACTGCCAGGAGAGAACATGGCTGGAAAGGCTGCAGTGGTGCTGTTCCAGAGACAGCCCTAGCTACACTGCTGTACGCGTCCTGTTAGAGTCACCAGCACCTAAAACTTGTTCTTTCCTCACTAACCCACTTCTTACAGGAACCACCGCCAGGAGCCTCGCCTGTCCACACTGCAGCTGGCTGTCCACAGGTAAAAGACCCTCTCCCCTCCCTTCACACACACACCTACACAGCAGTACCCATACATCCACACACACCCCCACATACGCACCCACACATAGACACACCTATACAACCACACCCACCCACACATATGCACCCCTACAAATACATACACACGCACCCCCCAATAACATCTACATACATAACCATACCCACCCACACCTATCCATCCACACACACCGATACAACCACACACACACATAGGCACCCACTCCTTTACATCCACACATACATACATACACAAACTCCTACCTATATATCCATACCCACATACCCACCCATGTCTGTTCATAGACAGCCCCACCTATATACATCCATACACACTCACCCACATAGGCACCCACACCTATGCATCCACGCACATAAGCACCCACACCTATACATCCATACACAAACTCCTACCTATATATCCATACCCACATACCCACCCATGTCTGTTCATAGACAGCCCCACCTATATACATCCATACACACTCACCCACATAGGCACCCACACCTATGCATCCACGCACATAAGCACCCACACCTATACATCCATACACACTCACCCACATAGGCACCCACACCTATACATCCACACACATAAGCACCCACACCTATACATCCATACACACTCACCCACATAGGCACCCACACCTATGCATCCACGCACATAAGCACCCACACCTATACATCCACACAAACTCCTGCCTACAAACCCCCACCTGTACATCCACACCCACACCCACATACCCACCCATGTCTATACATCCATACACACTCACCCACATAGGCAACCCTACCTATACATCCACATCCGCACCCATACCTATAGATCCACACACATATGTATCCCCACCTATACATCCACCCACCCACAGCTATACATCCACACAAACTCCTACCTGTACATCCACACACTCACATATGTAGCCACACCTATACATCTAAGCATATACCTACATACGCATCCACACACTCAATCACATATGCATCCCCACCCATACATCCACACAGTCACCCACATAAGCACCCACACCTATACATCCACACAAACGCCTACCTATAAACCCCCATTTAAACATCCACATGCACACTCACATACATAGGTGTGTGTGGATGTATAGATGTGGCTATGTACACACCCCCATTATACACAACCCACACACAGATACATGCACACTCCCACCCATACCTACATACACACCCACACCTATACATACATCCACACACATACATACGCACCCACACCTACACAACCACCCACATAGGCACCCACACCTATACATCCACATA
>VZTM01006610.1:66162-85547 GCA_013400555.1 Jacana jacana | reverse complement strand
ACTTCTGAAGAGAAGGATCTGGGGGGCTCCTGGGTNGCACTTCTGAAGAGAAGGATCTGGGGGGCTCCTGGGTGATAGCAAACTTTCCATGAGCCAGCAATGTGCCCTTGTGGCCAGGAGGGCCAATGGAATCCTGGGCCGCATAGGGACGAGTGTGGCCAGTAGGTGGAGGGAGGTCATTCTCCCCCCGCTGCTCTGCACTAGGGAGACCACAACTGGAATCCTGCCTCCAGTTCTGGGCTCCCCAGTTCAAGAGAGACAGGGAACTACTGGAGAGAGTCCAACATAGGGGAACAAAGATGATGGAGGGATTGGAGCACCTCCCTGATGAGGAAAGGCTCGAAGGGCTGTGGCTCTTTAGCCTGGAGAAGGATGAGATACTTCATGAATGCTTCAAGTATCTGAAGGGTGGGTTGAAGGAGGATGGAGCTGGACTCTTCTCAGTGGTTCCCAGTGACAGGACAAGGGGCAATGGGTACAAGATGGAACACGGGAAGTTCCATTCCAATATGAGGAGAAACTTGTTTGGGGTAAGGGTGGCTGAGCCCTGGCAGAGGCTGCCCAGGGAGGGTGTGGAGTCCCCTTCTCTGGAGACCTTCAAGCCCTGCCTGGATGCAGCCCTGAGTGATGTGCTCTGGGCAATCCTGCTTTAGCAGGGGAGTTGGACGGGATGATCTCTGGAGGTCCCTTCCACCTCTGAATTCCCCAATTCCTTGATTTCCCAGTGTATAAGCATCTCTGCCAGAATAGCCTCTGGGACTGATGGATTCCGTGTTGCTTTAGCATAATGCCCTTTTCAGAGCCCGTACAAAGTCCTCTGACATCTGACACGAGGCCAATTTAAACATCTCCTGCAGTACAAATATCTGTCACACTTCAAAGGTAAGCTGTAGACTCTCATCCAAAAGCGGCTGCACTGGCCACCCACAACTGATACCGCTTCAGCTAATTTTACAGGAGAGGTAGCTTTGTAACACAGACAGAAATGGACAGAAAGAATATCCAATAACCACCACCTGGTAAAGTTGCTTATTCTTCCCTACAGCACCACGGCTTCATCAAAAACCCTATTTCCCTTTTCTACCCGCACCCCTTTTATATTTGGCTGACATGAGGAGGAACGCAGGGTCTCGATCTCAGTTTTATAAATGCCCCACTATTATTTTCTTTCCCCTTTTACTCTTTTCTCCTATGCATAAAACACGGGGCAGCAACATCTACCTTGGATGTCATTAATTTGTTATTCTCAGACATACAGCAAATGTACCAACTACGCTGTAGGGTAATTTCTCACACCAGAATAGTCTTTCATCTACATTCATTTTCAGAAACGTGTTCAGCTCTAGTTCCAGTGCCTGCTCCTCAGGCAGCCCCTGCCAGCACAGTTTGGTTTAGGCAGCTCTGCCCAGCCTCCATGTCTTGCAAATGAATACATTTAGGAGCCAGATGTTGATTCATTTCAGCTACGATTTACAATGGCTTTAATGCGCCCGCAGCTCCTTAGGCTGCCACGGCCCTTTGGAATACCTGCAATTGCTGCAGCCCCTTTGATAAATTCCACAGGTGAAATTAATGCTCTGTTTTTATAATTTACCCCAGTGCTTTTTGCCAGGCTTTTGCAGCACATATGCCACAGACCCAGAGTTGAGGCATTCAGAAGCGAGTTCATCAGATTGTGACCATACCAGATAAACCTCAGCATTTTTCTTTTAAACAAAGCCTTGCATCCAGCATGTTTGGATCCAGCTTCTACCTTCAAAATGCCTTTGGACAAGTTTACCCTGACAGGAAGGCTGCTTGAGCTTTGCTTTTTCCTCTCACGTTGCAAAACTCATGCTCACAATTTACCTTCAGGTTGACCAAGGGCTTTCTCATTGCCCACTGCCCCCTGGACCATTGAAAGTCAAGGGTTTTTCTGCTCATACAACTCAGTACCATATGGTGAACCTTCACGTTAATGACATATGGGCATACTGTACACCTCTTTATGGTCCTGGAGAGCAATGCCATGCCTTTTTAGCCCAGAAACCCTTTTCTGCCAAGCAGCTCTATGTTTGCACCCCAACCCTAGGCCAGCTGCTCTACTCTGCACACCTTTTCCGAGAAGTGCTTCCAAAACTCCTCAGCACTAACATCTAACACCTAAATAAAGTGACTTCACCCTTTTTTTTCTTTTTTTTCTTTAATTTTTTATTTTTATTCTGAAACCCATATAATATCCTGACCTGGACTGGGTTCCACCACCGCCTTTTCCTTTCTGAAGCCTCTTGCCAAGGCCTTTGAGAAGACAGCGATGTTCCAGTGTTGGTGACTTCAGCCAGAGCTGTCTCCTCACCTCATGCCAGTGACAGCTTCTTTTTTCTACACAGGGTACCTAATTCTCTCTCTCAATTCTGATCATTTTAGCCCCAACAACAAATGTTAGCTTCCTTTAGAAAAAATTAACAGTAAAATCACCAGGATACTAGCAGGCAGTTGAGTAAGCTTGCCAGAACTAATTCCCATTTCATTTTTTTAGGGACATTAATCTTAGGTTGCTCTGTTAAAAGGTGTAGCAGTACACCTTTTGTACTTCCCTCCAAACTCACCGGTTTGGAGAAGGACATGTTTTTAGGTTGAGAAACTTCCNCTGGTCTCGCAGCATTTCATCCATCAGCCCCAACCACAGCACATTCAATCAATAAATACCTGCCTCCCTTCGACCCCAGATATCCAATATTCCCACCTCCCCTCCAATCTTACCACCTTCTCTGGTGGGTGCCTGGGGGCTTTGGGACTGTTTAGTTGGAGGAAGAGGAGGCTGAGGGGAGACCATATCACTCTCTGCAACTGCTTGAAAGGAGACTATAGAGAGGTTGGTGCTGGTCTCTTCTCAAGGGAAACAAGAACAAGAGGGAATGGCTGCAAGCTGCAGCAGGGTAGGGTTAGGCTGGACATTAGGAAAGAATTCTTTCCAGAAAGAGTGGTCAGAGCCTGGAATGGGCTGCCCAGGGAGGTGGTGGAGTCACCATCCCTGGATGCGTTTCAGAGTAGATTGGATGTGGTGTTGAGGGATCTGGTGTAGGGGAGAACTTGTAGAGTGGGGCTGATGGTTAGACTCAACGATCCCAAGGATCTCTTCCAACCTGAATGATTCCATGATTCTCCTGCCACAGCATGAGCCCTACCTATGTTACACGAGTGCCTTCTCATTCTTCTCACACTCCTCGCCTTGTTGACAGTTTCATAAGTGTTTGCATTAAGAATTTGGCAGGTGTTTTGCTTGCATGAAAAGGGAAAGTATTTCTGGTAAGCAACGCTATTATTGCATTATGCCGAGTGGGATAATCATGTAAGCGCTTTGAGCTCGGAAGCAACACTTGCCTTTTCTCAAAGTCCTCTTTTTCTTATTTTTTTCACTCAATAAAAGGAGTAAAGACCTCAGGTTCGAGATTGACAGCATCATGCATGGAAACAAAAGGTTGCTTGACCCTTCCCTCATGTCAGCTACGTTCTGTGTTCAGATTATGGCATGGCACCCCCCCACCCTTCCAAAGTGTGATCAGAAGAGACCGAAGCACAGCTTCCAGCAAAAGGTATCCACTCTTTCCTTCCACCTCCTCCACAAAAAGGCACAGCCACATTTAAGAAGCTTGCTGTAGGCCCAGCTCCTACCCACCCATCAGCAAACAGGAAAAAGCAGGGTTCTGAAATCATTACCTGCACAAAGGGAGGACAAAGTCATGTTCCAAGCAGGAGTTTCCGCTGACCCCAACGCCAGGCTCTTGTTCCAGCAGAAACAGGCACAGCTTTCTCACTGAAACAAAACAAAACAAAAGGCCTGAAGAATTCAAAGTTATGCCCACCACAGTGGACTTGGGGTGGGTTTTTTTGGGTTTTACAATTGTAAATAGAATACACTTGCTTTTCTACCTGCTCTGCAGGTTGCTCTCTCTGTATTGTTAATTCCTAATAAAACTCAGGTGCAAACATTCAGGCTCCTTTGGCCAAAGAAGCCCAACAGCTGCCCATGATAGAACAGTCTCTGCTTTTATTGGCTTGTTATGAAATAGAGTCCAGGGCAGGGCTACCAAGATGATGAAGGGAGTGGAGCATCTCCCATATGAGGAAAGACTGAGGGAGCTGGGTCTCTGGAGCTTGGAGAAGAGGAGACTGAGGGGTGACCTCATTAATGTTTATAAATATGGGAAGGGTGAGTGTCAGTAGGATGGAGCCAGGCTCTTCTCAGTGACATCCAATGATAGGACAAGGGCCAATGGGTGCAAGCTGGAACAGAGGAGGTTCCATTTCAATATGAGAAAAAAACTCTTTACGGTGAGGGTGAGGGAACACTGGAAGGGGCTGCCCAGGGAGGTTGTGGAGTCTCCTTCTCTGGAGATATTCCAAACCCGCCTGGATGCATTCCTGTGTGCCCTGCTTTAGGTGTTCCTGCTCCGGCAGGTGGATTGGACTAGATGATCTGTCAAGGTCCCTTCCAATCCCTGATATTCTGTAATTCTGTGAAGGAGAAAAAACCTGGAGGATCTGGGTTTAGGCATCACCTGATACAAAAAGGTCTTTAGCAGGAATGGACCATGTTGTTGAAGACCTTTCAAAAGGTCCCAGTGGCAGCCCAACTCTGTTCCCCACCAGCTTTAATGCCAAAAGGACCAATATCAAATCACTCTTAACACTTGGAAGATCAGCTGCAATGCATTTCTAGCTAAACTGTTTAATACAAAATGTTGTGCTGTCTTTTAGGAACCGTAAGGAGCAAACAGCTTTTGATAAATGATTGCATAAACGNTAGCTAAACTGTTTAATACAAAATGTCGTGCTGTCCTTTAGGAACCGTAAGGAGCAACGATTGCATAAACAATGACACAAAGTTCCGTATTTATTATGTGAGCAGCTTCTCCATTTGGCGTCCCCATTTACACCTAAAACCTTTGTCATTTACACCTAAAATGTTTGTTTTGGCTGCCAGCATAATAAACACAGTCTCTGGTGCAAGAGCAAAGCTTTTTGGTGATTCTCCTCCCATCAACAGGATAGAAACATAGCAGAATCAGACCTTTCCTCCTGCTGATGAACTTGTGCATGAGGGCGCTCGCTTTCCTGCCACAATTAGCTGTTAATTAGGTACTCCTTACTAAGTAGAGCATGAGGCAGGTAAAAAAAAAGACTTTGCAGAACTTTTCTAATGAGGGGAAAAATATAAGTCCACTCCTTGAATTAAAACATACACCAGGAAAAGTTATGTACCTGACTCAGAGTCAACTTGCCCAAGGGAGAGGGTTTAGCAAAGATTTCTCCTACCACAGGGCTTTGATGCTGGAGAAAAGTCGAGCCCCACCCGTGTTTTCCCTTTTAAGAACATTTTACGCCTTGTCCATCCCTTCCAGCACTAGCAAAGCTCAGTGTCCATGCTTTCATCTCCATGTCCGCATCCTCTTTGCCCCTGGCAGCAGCACAGCTGTGGAGCAGGCTCCTGGCTGCCAGGGGAAGAGCTGGGATTTATTCCCAGACAGGAAAACCCTCACAGTGGCTGGAGATTTAATTTCCCTTTATTCTAACTTTAAGAGAAATTTATGGATTTCTGCATCCTGCAAATAGATAATTTCTACCTGCTTTGGTTTTCTGCCTGCCTTGTACTTACCACCTGGTCAGTGCACCTCTAACTTCTTCTCAGGTGGCCTCTAATGGAGAGGTCCTCCTTCATTTATACCAGGGAAGGGCAGAAGCTGAGACAAGCAGAAGAAAATCTCCAGCTGCACAGAAAGGTAAAGGCTGACAGGACATTGTCCAAATAGCACCTTACTCAGTGCTGAGAAATATTAATCATTTAGGCTAAATAAGTACATTTTAGTTAGAATAAATTACTTAGGATTATAAAATGGGGGGATTTGTGCTATTTGCTTAGCTTTGCTTAGCATGAGTTGCTGGATTTGCTGAAGACTTTAGGCTGTGCAAGAGAAAAAGTGATTTTTCCAGCAGCTGCTGCAGTGCTGTGTTTAGTCTTTTAGTGTGGGAAAGTGTTTTGAGATCACACTGATGTTTTGATATTGTTTCACCCAAGCCTGGGACTCTTTGGTTCTCCATGTTCTGCCAGTGAGTGCAGGCAGACAAGGAGTGTAAACCAGAAGATCTAGAGGCTCCAATCCTCAACTGAAACTGCAAATCCACAAGATATGAGCCTGCCTGCTCTTATCTACTAAAGAGAAGGTCCCAGGGAGACCTTAGAGCAGCCTTCTAGTACCTGAAGGGTCCACAGGAGAGCTGGAGAGGAACTCTTTGTCAGGGAGGGGAGCCATAGGATGAAGGGTAATGGTTTTAAACTGAAAGAGGGGAAATTGAGAGGAAAAAAAAAAGAGGGGAATTTTCTCTGATTACTCATTTCCCACATTGCCTCGTGCCACTGAGATTAAAGACTGACTTTGTTCTTTGCTGGGATGTCTCAGTAATGCTTTTCTTACTCTTATCCCTCCTTGAGGAGAGTAGGCACTGACCTGCAGGCATGAGAAGCCAGGCTGGGAAGGCAAAGACACCTTCTTTTCACACAATCACAGCATGATATGGGGTTGGAAGGGACCTCTGGAGATCATCAGTCTGATCCCCCTTCCAAAGCAGGTCCACCCAGAGCAGGTCCCACAGGAATATGCCCAGGTGGTGTTTGAATATCTCCAGAGTCAGAGACTCTACCAACTCTCTGGGGACCCTCTTCCAGGGCTCTGCCACCCTCAAAGGGAGGAAGTTCCTCCTCATGCTTAGATGGAACATCTTATGTTCAAGTTTGTGTCCATTTCCTCTTGTCGTGTGCCTGGGCACCACTGAAAAAAGACACTTGACACTTACCTTTTTAAGTGTTTGTAGGCGTTGATCAGATCCCCTGTCAGTCTTTTCTTCTCCAGATTAAAAAGCCCCAAGTCCCTCAGCCTTTCCTCATCAGAGAGATGCTCCAGGCCCCTCATCATCTTTCTGGTACCCTGCTGTACCCTCTCCAGCAGTTCCATGTCAACATTTCTTCCAAGTGCTGCTTCACTCTAGCCTGACTGCACTGGCAAATGGCAATATACAGGAGAGAGAAAAAGGGGCGAGAGGGGCAATGGAAGAAAGTCAGGTAGTGGAGCAGTAGAGGAAATGGAGGCACCAGAAGCCCAGGTGGGAGGGAGCAGGAAGGAGTCCCTAGTTCAGCAGTTATCCTTCCCTGAACTAAATGTGAGGATTCCTGGCCAAAAAGAAAATGAAAAAATAAAAAAGAAAAAAAAAAGAGAGAGAAAATGGGTGGTTTAGCCTGGATGGTAAAGAAGCAACAATCAGTGTAGCTCAGTCTTGGTCTGGCAGAACCATCCCCAATGACCTCTCTACGCACAGTGGGAAACACGCGGCCTTGTGTCACCCTGGCTGCAGGGACTGAAGGAAGGGGAAATCGGGTGGAGGATAAGTCTGTGGCTGAGGCTAACACAGAGACAGTTCTCTCACCAGCCTCCCCACTTGCCACTGTGTGGTTTGCCGCACCTTTTCTGGTCTGGTAAACTTCTCTTTTCAGGGCCATACCGGCCCAGACCCTCAACTAAGGGTGCACAGCAAAAAAGAATGGGAAGAAATCATGAGGAATGGGCAATTCTGTGTTCCCTGAGCCCTGCCAGGTTCTCTTTGCACTGGAGACTGAAGCAATACTCATCACTCTCTACAACTGCTTGAAAGGGCATTGTAGAGAGACACTGTGGTCTCTTCTCAAGGGCAATTAGCGAAAGAACAAGAGGGAATGGCTGCAAGCTGCAGCAGGGTAGGGTTAGGCTGGACATTAGGAAAAAATTCTTCCCAGAAAGAGTGGTCAGACCCTGGAATGGGCTGCCCAGGGAGGGGGTGGAGTCACCACCCCTGACTGTGTTTAAGAGTAGATTAGATGTGGTGTTGAGGGATCTGGTGTAGGGGAGAACTTTGTAGAGTAGGGCAGATGGTTGGACTTGATGATCCCAAGGGTCTCTTCCAGCCAAAATTATTCTATGGTTCTATGATTCTATTCTATGATACCATGCCCACAGGCCAGAAACTGTGGGGGCTGGGAAACTGATTGCTGCTTATCTTTGCAAAGAGGAGCCAAGCCACCGGCACTGTCATTAGTCCAGGATTTGTGCCCTGTAGGAACCGTGAGATATCACGCTCCCGGTGAATCACTTTCTGTAGAACAGGGGTACCAAGCTGGTAAATTAGGCCCCAAGGGGAGCAAAATGTCAACATTTTCCAGGTTTGCCTTTCATCTGGTCTTTCCCATAAAAGCAGCCTCTCTGTCAAGTCCTTCGGTCCCTATTCCCTACTCTCCCAGTCTCCCCTGACTCCAGTCCTTTTTGCCCCTCTTGGCTTATTTTAAACCTTGCTGATGCACAATATCAGTCAGAAGGAGAGAGATTTTCCTGGAGAAAAGAGCCATCCAGAGTCTGATGCACGGAGGAGAGAGTTCACGGGCAACAGCCCTTTATTCTGCCTCTCAATAAAACAGGTATTAAGAAAGAAAGATCCTAATTGGGATCCCTCGCCTGCCTTCAAATCTAATACTTCAAACCCCTGTTTTACAGAAAACAGAGGTAACAACAAGCATATTGTTGCACCCGTCGAGCGAGAACTACCTCTGGGAAATGTATACTCTGCTGCGTTTTTCTACATTTTTGAGAGTAAAGGAATAAGAGCAGAAGTTTTTTGAGCTCAGGAGGCAGGGCAGTGTTTTATTTAAACTGTTTTCTGTGGGAAAAGAAATTTAAAAAAAAAAAAAGAAAAAAAGAAACTGGCTACTGGAGCTACTTCTAAGCAACCAGATCATCATGAGATTCAGAAATGCATGTCTGGGAAAAAAATATGCATCCCAAGTGCAGCTGAATAGGAGATGGCCAGATGTCATTCTTTTTCCATTCCAGAGAAGGGGAAAAGGTTTCCTACAAAAACATATTTATTTCCAGAGACACACACACACCCCCCTCAGGAAAAGCTGCATTAATAGATATGCATCACGATAGGAATCTCTGCCCTGGCTCCATCTGTTAACCCACTACAAGACGCCAGAGAGAGCCTTCACACACATAACACTAAATATAAATTTCAGGCTGCTCTTCATTTCTTGCCCAGAGCCACAAAACCAAGAAGAATAGCTAAGTCCATGCTGCCCAGGTGAAAAGAAACCCAAATCCTGAAGAGTTATATTTGCCTTCATTCCTTCACTGGTAGCTGCTGGTGGACAAACAGACCTTACTGAGCATTATCAGATGTTTTTGCTTTGACTAGGTCATGTCTTTTATTCTGTTCAGGGATCAACCACCAAGGAAGCACCAGGCGGTTACGGCTTGCCCCAGAGGAGCAAAGAGTTTATCTGGAGGCACGCTCTGACCCTGGGACATGGTTAACAACTCGTGAGACGGACGGCATGGATGAGACCCAAGGCTGATAAAGCCTCTCTAGGGAAATTTCTCTCTGAACGCTCTCCCGTCTATGGTTTCTGTAGTGCCACAACAGAGATAGTTGGGTGCTACTGCGTGGTTAGGTGTAGAGGTTGCAGTCACAGGACAGGAGGGCAAGAAGGGACAATAAACAGATCCAGATACCAGCACAAGGGACTTGTTTGGAGCTGAAGCCAACCAGCTGCGACTGGAGGATAAGCTTGGGTGAACTTGGCCTTAGGAAGCAAACTATGCTTTGGCAAAGATGCAGATTGCTATTTCAAGCGCAAGAAGGGACAGCTAGTGGGATAAAGTTCACTACGTAAATGAGTTATGGGTAACGTTTTAATTGATTTTGTAAAGTAACCCCACAAGTACAAGCCGACAGCAGGAGCACAGTCATAGAATGGAATCAGAATGGTTGGAGTTGGAAGGGACCTTAAAGATCATGGAGTTCCAACCCCCCTGCCCTGGGCAGGGATACCTCCCACTACACCAGGTTACTCAAAGCTCCGTCCAGCCTGGCCTTGAACCCCTCCAGGGATGAGACAGCCATGGCTTCTCTGGGCAACCTGTTCCAAGGTCTCACCACCCTCACAGAAAGAATTTATTTCTAGTATCTCCTCCAAATCTCCCCTCTTTCAATTTAAAACCATTGCCCCTTGTCCTATGGCTCCACTCCCTGACAAAGAGTTCCGCCCCATCTCTCTTGTAGCCCCTTCAGGTATGTTATAAGATCTCCCCAGACCCTTCTCTTCTCCAGGCTGAACAACCCCAGCTCCCTCAGCCTGTCTTCATAGCAGAGGTGCTCCAGTCCTCTGAGCATCTTTATGGCCCTCCACTGGACCTGTTCCAACAGGTCCATGTCCTTGCTATGTTGAGGACTCCAGAGCTGGACATTACTCCAGGTGGGGTACTGCGAGAGCAGAACAGAGGTGTAGAATCATCAATCCCAGGTGTTGTCTCTGGGATCAATGCCTCCCTGACATCCCAGCCCTTTGTTGTATTAACAATACCTACTTTCTTTAAATCCTTAATTTCACTAATTTTTCCACTGTTTTCTTTTATAAAAGTCCTTGCTGGCTCACACCAGTTTCAGCTAACTTGCAGAGTGCCCCCTTTCCGCCTGAGTTTTCTAACTTATCTACATCCTCACTTGACCTCTACAGTCCAGCTCCTCTCTCTACATCAGCCTCCTGAAACTTTGCTAACATTCACTTTTGTTTCTTCCCAACTGTCCAACAAGCTCTCACAAAAAGTCTCAATATTTTGGAGCTTCCGAATCCCTTCCAGGGTTTCAAGATGTGTGCTGTCCATGCATTTCTTCAAGCTTGTTTCTAAACCCTTCAGCTTTATGCACGTGAGTGGCTGGTGGTAATATAGTGTCATTTTATCAGAAAAAGCTTACTAAATTCCTGTGCACAGTAGGTACTCTGATCACAGCTCTAACCATCTACCTCTCTGTGGAGGCATGGACTCCTTAGGTTATCAACTCCTTCAACTATCTTCACATTTAACTTGTCACACCTGACCAAAGAGGAAGGAGGACTCAGTTCTGCTGACCCACAGCTTCCAGAGTAGAGACAGCAGAAGGTCAGTAGCTGAATGCTGTGGGACCTGTGACCAAGGACTTGATGTCTCCTGCTTGTGTTACTTGTTTGATTGCTAAATAAAGCCCCCGCTGGTCATGTCAGCAGGCTTGTGACAGACACTGGATGTGTTCTATACCACAGGTTACCTTGTTCGTGCCTTCTTCAGCCTTTGCAGCCCAGGCATTGCCCTGTCTCCACCAGCTGCCTTGGCTCTTGGCTGCAATCCACAGTCCAGGTACCCTTCACCCAGGGAAAACCCCTTTCCAGCAAGGCACCGTCCAGTGCCTTAAGGCAGCATTCTCTAGGTACCACCTTTCTGCAAACACAAGGCTTCCCAGACTCCATCGTGTCTTCCTGCCCATGACTATGGAGATGTACACCTGTATGATGTGGCCTGGAAAACATCTCCATGGTGTCTGCAAGTAGGCAGCCTGTCCAGTGTGGTGGTGAGTCTGGTCCTCTTGAGCCCATCCTCCTCTTGAGCCAACCCTCCTCTTGAGCCAATCTCCAAGGACTTTTTTCCTCCATCCAGTTATTTATTATTTTGCCTTGTTGCAGCATCTGCTGTTTATGAAACCAAATACTTGCCTCCTTGTCCCCAAGGTGGATTTCTCTATATCCAGCTTGTAACCTTGGCAAGTAAGGTGCTGTATAAGATGCATGAACTTGTTTTTCATGTATTGGTCCAGCACACAAAACTCTAACACCTGTTTTGATGCTTCTTAACTGGATACCTTGCCATATGCATTCTAAACTGCTTTCAAGTCTTTTTCTATGTCCCCCCGCTGAGGGCTTCTAATGTCCACCTATAACTTCTACTCCTGGACCCTTGCAGACTGCTTCTCCCCCCCCCCTCCAGCCCAGAGAGGCCCCAGGCTGGCATCCTCCCCAGCATCTCTCTTTCTCCTCTGTTTTTGTAACATTTTCCCTTTTGAGATGCCAAATTCCCTCCCTGCCCCCAATACTGTCTCATCTACCTATTACTCAAAAAAGTCACGCCTCCCTTCTGTCACCATTTCCATATAAAAGCACACACATTTTTTTGGTGACAAAGCTGTCATGGGAACCTGAGGTTTGTCAGGTTTTCACATTATACATAATCCGCAAAACTGCACCTTATTAAACGTGTGCTGATTCTCCCAATTACTTAGAAATTATTCCGCTGCCAGATTCCACTGCTATATTCAGTCAACATTTGTCATCCTGAAGAAAACTTCCAGATTAAGTTGCCATCACTTCAGGGCACCGAGGAGGGAGGGTGCTGCTCTGTCATGCCTGGAGCAGAATTAGAGGAGATCAAAGCCTCTGAGATTTTTCTGGCTCGGTTGGTGGATGGACTTAAGAGCTGCGGTGGGATGATGGGCTGCTAGGGAACATGATTACTTCTGCATGCATCTCCTGAGCCTTGAAAGCGTGATGCAGCAGCCGTTGTCATCCCTTTTGTAAGTACATTCCACATTAACACTCACACTCTGGCCAACTAGCCTCAAGTAAACATACCCTGATAGACCTAGACAAAGTTGGAACAATCCATAACACCATGCTGAAACTCTGGGAGGTACTAACAACCTTGTGCACCCCTGGTTGGAGCCCACAGAAGTGCTACGTGAGCCCGGCAGAGCCAGATGTTTCATATATATCTGTGCTGCTGTAAAGGTATTTTCATTCACTAATTTCCCGTTTCATTTGACTTACAAACGCCTATCTGAGTCTGGCCCAGCCTCCACTTGGTGGCAGATGGGTTCTCCTTACTTTTTATTGGGCAATGAAGCTTAGGTGTGGGGAGAACATTTTATTTCCTTTCTGATCTTAACTTTAAGTGTAAGTACGTGCAAGTATTTTTTCCATCTGTTGCCCGATTTTCTTCCTCACAGGCTTTAGACTTTACTGGAACTTTGTCTTACAAAAAAAAAGAATCTTGCTCTAACAAAGAATACAGAGGCTGCTTAAGCTTTTCCCTGTGGAAATCTGATAGTGCATTATGCCTGATTAAACCTGACTGAGATCTAATTTTTAAAATTACCCTTTTTTTTTTAATTCCCAAGAAAGTTCTTTTGCTATGCAAAACCTATATCAATAATTTAAGAATCCGTTGTCAAGAATTAAACTAACAAATTGCACAATAAATAATTTACTAAAATAATACATCAATTTGCTTTCCCCCCACCTGTATGCAGAGTGAGTTCTGGTTTATTCCTTTCTTTGGTGGAAAAAAAAAATAATCACATTTGCTCTGCATTCTCTGAACAGCTTTAGCCATTACATTTTATATTTGATCCCACCGGGACGTCCTGGGATAAAAGTTCATGAGAAGTTTTGAAAGTCTGTTTGGCTCCATTTCTGGAGTGACATCGAGCAGACGTTGCCCTTGAATGTCCCAGGGGTGATCATTCTCCACCAAGCTCAGCAGCATCCAGTGCTTCTCTGGCTCAACTTGAGGGGAATACTCTTACAGTTGCCTCCACAATTTCTCAGGAGCTGCTACTGTTTCAGAGTCTCTGCAGGCAGTCCCCCCTGATGTGTTACACACTCAGAACCCACTAACGTATGAATGAGATCAAGAAGTGGCTACGGATACATGGGGATCATAAAATCATTTTGGTTGGAAGAGACCCTTGGGGTCATCACAGAATTGTAGAGTATCAGGGATTGGAAGGGAACTTGACAGATCATCCAGTCCAATCCCCCTACCAGAGCAGGAACACCCAGAGCAGGGCATACAGGAATGTGTCCAGGCGAGTTTGGAATGTCTCCAGAGAAGGAGACTCCACAACCTCCCTGGGCAGCCCCTTCCAGTGTTCAGTCATCAGGTCCAACCATCAGCCCCACTCTACAAAGTTCTCCCCTACACCAGATCCCCCAACACCACATCTCAAACACTTTGAAACACATCCAGGGATGGTCACTCCCGCCCCTCCCTGGGCAGCCCATTCCAGGCTCTGACTACTCTGTGAAAAATTTTTTCCTAATGTCCAGCCCAACCCTACCCTGCTGCAGCTGGAAGCCATTCCCTCTCAGTCTATC
The DNA here is from genome assembly GCA_013400555.1 of Jacana jacana. Taxonomy (NCBI): domain Eukaryota; kingdom Metazoa; phylum Chordata; class Aves; order Charadriiformes; family Jacanidae; genus Jacana; species Jacana jacana. The sequence continues at coordinate 71,521 of VZTM01006610.1, read as the reverse complement.
ACTAATTTCCCTTGAGAAGAGACCAGCACCAACCTCTCTACAATGCCCTTTCAAGCAGTTGTAGAGAGCTATGAACTCAACGCCTCCCCCCCAAATTAAAAACTAACATGTCAAGAAGAAGCCTAATTAGGTGAATTAAAACAGACTGCCTCTTTATATTGACCTAATAGTGTTTACACGCTGCTTCTATTCAACCAAGATGTTTAATCCAGTGGCACTGCATGGGTATACAACCACGGGTATTACCTGTTCAAAGTGAGATAGCAGAATCTGGTCCCCACAGCACTCAAGATTAGCAATTACCAGTCAAACCCCAGGCTGATTACTGGATTCCCCTGCAAGTCGAAATAGGATCAATAATTGCAGGCTCACAGACTGCGAGGGAAGCTTGCTGGACTGCAAGGAGTTGTTCCTTTTCACCTTAACGAGTACAGCACAATTGAATTTGCCAATCCGTGATGTCCTCGTTTTGCATGGAGTTTTGAGATGCTGTCTTTACGGCCAGCCTGGATCAAGGTGAACCCCAGCTGCGTATCTGAGATTGGAAGACCAGTCTGTAGGCTGCATTTCCAATAAGGTCAATATAGTAGACTCAAATTAAGGCAGTGGGCAGGAAACAGGGCTGCCAGACCTCATTTCTGACATTGCCCAAGGTCACAATAATACAGCTAAAGAGGGGAGGAGGATCGAGTAACACTGGAAATCTCTCTTTTCCTCAGAAAAGTAACTTAGCACCATCTCAGTTTACTGATATGTAGACAGTGCTCCCATTACTAATGATTTCTGTTCACAGACCAGAGATGTCAGTCACGAGGACCTTTTTTCAGTGTCTGCTGCTGGAGGCTGAGTTTTCCTACTGGAGGGAATCCAGCAGAGGGCTACAGAGATGATCAAGGGACTGGAGCATCTCTTTTATGAGGAAAGGCTGAGAAAGCTGGGTCTGTTTAGCATGGAGAAGAGACAATTGAGAGGAGATCTCATCAATGCTTCTCAATACCAAAAGGGCAGGTGTCAAGAGCATCACAGAATCTTCATAGTTGGAAGGGACCTGTGAGATCACCAAGTCCAACCATACACACACACACAAAAAAAGCTAAAAAGCCCAAAAAACCCGAACACCAAAAATCAACACTACCACCACCCCCAAACAAACAAAAAAACCCCACCCACAAAAAAATATCACCCAACCCAACAATCTCAGCCACCAGAGCATGCCCTGAAGTAGCCACATCTACATGTCTCTGAAATACTTCCAGGGATGGTTACTCCACCCCCACCCTGGGCAGGCTGTTCCAGGGCCTGACCACTCTTTCAGTCAAGTCATTCCTCCTAATATCTAATCTGAACCTCCCCTGCTGCAAGTTCAGACCATTTCCTCCAGTCCTGTCATTATTCCCATGGGAGAAGAGGCCAACACCCACCTCTCTACACCCTCCTTTCAGGGAGTTGTAGAGGGCAAGGAAGTCTTCCATCAAGTCTCCTCTTCTCCAAACTAAGCATACCCAGTTCCCTCGGCTGCTTCTCCTCACAGGACTTGTTCTCTAGACTCCTCACCAGTTTGGCCCCCCAGAATGAGGCCAGACTCTTTTCAGTGGTGTCCAGCAACAGGACAAGGGGCAATGGGCACAAATCGGAACACAAAAAAAATCTGTCTGAGCATCAGGAGAGTGACAGATCCCTGGAACAGACTGTCTAGAGAGGCAGAGGATTCTCCTCCTCTAGAGATATCCAAAACACACCTGGACAACATCCTGTCCAACCTGCTGTAGATGAACCTGCTTTGATTGTGGGCTTGGACTAAATGATCTCTGAAGGGGATGCTGTGGCTCCCCGAGTCCCCATCATGTTGCTCCTTGCTCTTCTAGTCTCTCCCCAGCCACAAGCTCCTCTGGTATCTCTGAAGCTCTGCTGATTCGGAGTACCAACGCAGATGGATGACTATCTCCCTGGGGACAAAAGCCAGCTCCGACTTTGGAAACAGAGCTAAATTTCAGATGTCTTTCTTTTTCCCATGTGAGGATAGGTGGGGCACGCACATCATCAGAAAATAAGCATTAATAAATAAAGATAATCAAATTAATCCGTGTTCTGGTTGAACCTTCTTGCAGAACACAGCAGACTGCTGCCCCTCAGTGGGTGAAATCGATAGCAGACGTGTCTTTCAAGTAGTACTGTAAATGGATTGGGTTTCTTTGTGGTTGGGAGGGACATATAAGAAGAAATCAAACAACCTTGAGATTTGGGAATAAACACAACATCATCTCTTTGGGCTTCTGTTTTCAAAACCAGCTTTTCCACAGCAGCCTACCTCCGTGGCAGAGCTAATAATTAGAACAGTGTTTAAAGCCAGCAGTGTCTCATTGGAGAAAAATTACACACAAGTTGCTGTCGCAAAGGGAGTTTATAGCTGTCATTCATTTATTTTGGCCTTTTTCTTCCATTCAGGTGATTCTCCAGCTTCCCCTGTTCCTCCACGGCCCCTCCTCAGGAAAACCATATTCTTATGAGCACCCCAAGGATCCTAACTGTGAGTCTCTGTGCTGAGTCTTGCTTTCCAGACTCACAAACACATTCCTCCCACACAAACTCATTACAGCTGAGGCTTCTTTCCTGACCCAGCTCAAACCCCACAAGTATGAGGAAATACAGGTAGGCCAGCACCACTCCTCCTGCTAACACTTCTCCTTACAAAACATCTGAGGTATTGCATAGCTCCAACAAACACAAGTCTACAGAGGAAATATATTATTTTTCTCTCATGGGTCACAAAGGACTTGCTTTCTGGGCTAAGTCTGCATCAGTTACAATCCTTGTCTACAAGCTGAAAATCCCCCATGGCTTATTATGGCTTTCCCTCACATCCTCACCTCACCTCATAGGCAGGCTTTCTCAGGATTTGGAGGAAAGGGCTATCAAAGGAGGGCACTGAAGCAGCTCAATGATCAGCAGGCTTCTCCCTTCAGCACAGCTTCAGTGCAAGAACCAGTCCTTCTTCACCCAACAAGGGTTCAGAGCACCCAAGCACTACTTGATTGACTGAAGAGGCAACAAAGCTTTCCTTCATCTCCTGAGCTCTCTCCTGACTGCTGGGCTTTTGGAGGAAAAGGGGTCTCTGGCACAGCTGGTCCTTGTTAGCCATGGGGTGAGTGCACAGCTGGGCACAAGCACTCATTGGATGGTATGAAAAGAGGCAGAGCCCTAAATGAAAGGAGGAGACTTGATCTTGGGGACACAGAGGGGTCAGAAGCTTAGAAATCCTTACAATGCCACAGTCACTTTACAGGGTTGAAACATGTTGTTCAAAGGAAATACGTCTTTAGTCACCAATAAACACATAGGTCACATATATTACCCTCTACTCTGGTGAGATCCCACCTGGAGTACTGTGTCCAGCTCAAGTCCTCAACATAGAAAGGACATGGACCTGTTGGAACAGGTCCAGTGGAGGGCCATGAAGATGCTCAGAGGGCTGGAGCACCTCTGCTATGAAGACAGGCTGAGCAAGCTGGGGTTGTTCAGCCTGGAGAAGGCTCTTGGGAGACCTTAGAGCAGCCTTCCAATACCTGAAGGGGCTACAGGAGAGATGGGGTGGGACTCTTTGTCAGGAAGTGTAGTGACAGGACAAGGGGCAATGGTTTTAAATTGAAAGAGGGGAGATTTAGATGAGATACCAGAAAGAAATTCTTTGCTGTGAGGGTGGTGAGACACTGGAACAGGTTGTCCAGAGAAGCTGTGTGTGCCCCATCCCTGGAGGGGTTCAAGGCCAGCCTGGGTGGGGCTTTGAGCAACTTGGTCTGGTGGGATGTTTCTCTTCCCAGGGCAGGTGGGCTGGAACTGGATGTTCTTTAAGGTCCCTTCCAACTCTAACCATTCTATGATTCCATGATATTTAAAAGTATGTAATGCCAATTTCCAAAACAAGACAAATGGTCCCTGCTTTATGCTTTTGCTTGGCATGGGTGACACTGGAAGGAACCATTTTTATGTTCCTTTCCTCTGCCAAATTCTACCTTCTGTTTCTCTTGATACCACCAGAGTCAGAAAGCATTTGTGATGCCTCCTAGGAGGCTGAGCCTTCCCTTTGTCCTGCTCACACTCACTGCTTGACTTGGCTTCTCTACCCTCAGGTCAATAACGAAGAGGTTGTCATACTTTAAGAATGGCAATCCTTACAAAAAAGAAGCAGGCTAACTGTGTTTCCTGGTCTAAACTCTACAAAATTAAACACCTCGCTTATTCTTTAAGCTTTCCCGCTGTGTAAGCCTGGACCACGACTATAATGAAAGCCAGCTACATAAGCATCTCACTGCCTAGCTCCACACTGAGTTCTCACCAGGGACAAATTAACAGTTATGTCCTATTTCTGTTTTGAGTCAAGAAGGCCTCCTTCTGGTGTTCAGTGGATCTTGGAGTAAGTGTCCACGGTGCTTAGGAGGGGATAGAAGAAAGTGATCATAGAATCACAGAATTGTCACAGTTGGAAAGGACCTCTGAGATCACAAAGTCCAACCATACACAAAACCACAACCCACTCCTTACAATCTCAGCCACCAGAGCATGCCGTGAAGTAGCCACATCTACACATTTCTGAAATACTTCCAGGGATGGTTACTCCACCCCCACCCTGGGCAGGCTGTTCCAGTGCCTGACCACCCTCTTGGTCAAGTAATTCATCCTATGATCTAATTTGACCCTCCCCTGTTGCAACTTCAGACCATTTCCTCTGATCCTGTCATGATTCCCTTGGGAGAAGAGGCCAACACCCACCTCTCTATATCCTCATTTCAAGGAGTTGTAGAGGGCAAGGAGGTCTCCCCTCAGCCTCCTCTTGTCCATGGTGATGTTTCACCTCTGATGGTGCCTTTCTTTTGTGCCACGCTGCAGGGAAGCATTCAGTGTTTCCAAGCATTTCCATGCGTTGGCTGTCAGCAGGCTCTACAGCAAGCTTTGCAGCTTTTTCTCTCGATGAGGTGGAAGTATTCCAAAGACATCAAATCCCAATACCTTAGTCTGCAATCCTTTCCATCTCTTGCCCACAAGCCCTACCAGTAAGAGCATAATATCTATAATATCTTCATTTTTCAAATCCTGGTGATCTCTTCATTACACTTCTGAATGGCTGCCAAACCCTGGATCAGAGGTCGCAATGGGTAAATCTGAACTCTCTTGGGTAAATCTAAAAACTACAGGTGTGGCTGAGTCTGGTTTCTGTAATGGGCACAACATCAAAATCAAAGTTCTGCTCAGGAGGCTGCATCATCTCATAGACTCATAGAATCATAGAATGATTTGGTTGGAAGAGACCCTTGGGATCATCGAGTCCAACCATCAGACCTAAAAATCTGCTGGCCACCTTATT
>VZTM01006610.1:0-65284 GCA_013400555.1 Jacana jacana | reverse complement strand
AGGGAAGGGAAAGGGGGATGGGAGGGAAAGGGAGAGGGGAGGGAAGTGGAGGGGCAAAGGGAGGGGAGGGGTGGGACCCTCAAATGTGTTTCTTGCACTGGAGCTTGCAAAATAAATGTGATTGTACCAGCTACTGGTTGTAATGCTGTAGCAGAATGTCCTGGCAGAAGAGGGCAGACCATCTAGTCATTCAGCAACCCACCTTGTCCCATCTCCACATTTCTGAAATTGGCATTGGATTCATTTTTCTACATGTGTTTTTTGCATGTAGTCTTTTTTTTCTTCTTTTTTTTTTAATTATTGCCTCTGCCCTAGACTTTCTTTAAACCAGCTGAAAGCAGCCTGATATGTTCTACCGGCCAAGGAGCCAGTTCAACAAAGGCAGCAGCTTGAGGCACTTGCCTCTGACATGGCAAGCGTGGCTGTGCAGCCACCACCTCTGTACAACACGCTTGGCAAGAGCTTTGGCAGGGTCCTCATAGGCTGCTTTATACTTCAAGGGGATGTGGGGGGATATCCCCTGCTGTCAACCAGTCATTTGGCTCGCTGGTCTCCTCAGTAGGCAACTTGGCTCCTCACCAGCACAATGTATCAGGAAAACTTTGTTAATTCCCCATGAATTACTGTGCTTGGCTCTGCAGGATCAAAGAAAGGGAGAGGGACACGGAGAGCATCCTACATCCCCCACTATAGGGAATGTACTGCGTAAAACAGACTGGTGAATTCAGAAGGCCAAGGGCAAAGAATGCAATTGGTTTAAGGGCACCATAGGGTGAGGATAGGCCCACAATCTTTGGGACATCCTGCTGGACTTGGAAAAGGACTTTCCTGTCTTTTCTGTAGAAGTACAAGCCCCTCTACCAAATCCAGAGGAAACTGTAAAATAAATCAACCAAGCTTGAAGACCTATTGATTTAGTGAGAAACAATGGGCTTTTGTGTAAAACAATAAGGTACTAAGGGTCGTCTCCTCTTTTGAGAAGAAGTAGGGTTTATGTAAGGTATATGCAATAGATATCACATAGTTAAAATAACTTGGATTATCAGATGTTATCCAAAGAGAATACTCAAGACTGACTGACGAAAGCACGTATCTAGAAAAGACTGACTTAATTTTGGATTTGACAGAGCATCTCATCATCACTGTGTTAGATCTTTAATTCGTTTGGTTAAGAGAACTAGTGAACTTTTCTAAAGTTTCTTTGAAGGAATTGATCAAGTAAGCTCCCAGTTCATTCTTTGTCTCCTGGACAGCTGCATCATAACTACCAAAGAGCGGAGTTGAAGTCTTCACATCCTCTCTATTTGCTTGGAGTAAAATGAGGTTAAGCTCCTCTGCTACACTTTCATATTTTTGGTGATCAAATCTGCAGAGACTGGCATCATCAATTGGGTAGGCGATACCGGTAGGGTAGCAGTCCTTTGGAACTGGGAACTCCACATTTTTCAGCATTGGCAGCTCACAGAGAAATGTGAAAAGGTATTTAAGTGCTTGGGATGATAGTGGGTTTCCAATAAATCTAAACTCCTGTAGTTTGTGACAAGGGCTTAAACTTACAATCAACATGTTAACATGAGTGTCTTGGATGTTACAGTCCTCCAAGGTAAGACTCCTGAGCACTGGAGAGGAATGGCTGAGAAGCTTAAAGAATATTGATGGGTAAAGGTCAGGTATATTGTGACCACTCAGATCCAGGGCTTCTAAGTGGCTTGCATGGAAGCTATTGGCTAAATAAGCCATATCAGCATGATTCAGTGAGCAGTTGGAAACATCCAGCATCTTCAGTGGAGTCTTTAGTGGGCTGCAGAATTAGAGTAAAAAGAAAACAAACTTATGGCATAAAATATTGAAAAGCTAGATTTTACATTTCATGCAACTATCCACATTATGAATGCAGCCATCTGCCACATTCATTAGTTTTTCTAACTTCTGAGAAATAGAACCATGGACCAACAATGTCAAGTATATTTTCCTCCTGAAACCAGTCCCATGAATTAGCTCCTGCTTTACACGTCTCTAACTGTGTTGTTTTAATGTGATTGATTTGGTAACGTTCCATATGTCTATGTTTGTAACCAGCAATATGTTGTCAGGTGTCTATTATTTCCTGAATTAACAGCAGATCATTACCACCACAAAAGCTTCTTGTAGAAAGCTGTTATTTATATAATTTCCATTAAGGAAGGATTTTTTCCAAAATGAAAGCCAATCAGTGTTCTAACAGGACAACTGCTTTTGTTTCTACTATTTTTAAAATGCCCCAGAGGTTTACACGTCACATTGTTCTGGAGTTGCAAAGAGACCTTCTGATGCAGAAGGAGGATAGAAGATGTGTGCCTGAGATTGTGTGCAAGCATTCTAGTTGAATATGAAATAGTTCTGACATAAAAATCGAGAGATCCCTTTCAGACATACTAAATCTTAGGGAGACTTCTGCCACAGACCTCATCTGGATCAAAGTTAGAAACGTGCTATTTATTTATATCTGTTTAAGCAGTGTGCCATTCACAGCTTTTAAATGAAATGACTTCTTTGTACAGGAGGAATTTGAGACCAAGGCGATTGGTCTTGATTAAACTTTTGTCTGCCTTATTTTTTTTTTTTAGATGTTCTGACAAGCATACAGTTAACTTATTTTCTGTTCAAATACGAACAGTATTCACTGGCAACTTGCTATCTTTTGGAGAATTACCAGTTTTTCCTGGGCATTCATCATGAATATTCATATGCTTAATTTGCAGTACAGAAACACATTGGACTTTTCTTGCCTTGAGACTGACAGATACGACAAACAACTGAAATCAAAGTCTCAAATCAAAGTATACTATCCCCCTGGCCACCTGAAAATACAGTATCTGTAGAATCTTACTATATTTACTGCCTGTTTTTTTAGAGGACAAATATTCACTAGAGACCCTGGAAAATACTTGGAATATGACTCAGGTCTTGCACCAAAGGCCAGCCTGAGATGACTGAGATACAAGCTCAAGATATGGCAGATCAAAATCTCTTATGTGGCAGCCAAAAGTATATTCTCATCATGCTCATCAGATAGGCTCTGGAAGACTAATAAGGACAGCCAGTTCTTCTAAGGGTGTTAGATACTGCCTTCCAGTTCTCCCCAACAGATATTTGTTCCTAGCTTCCTGCTGCCCCTACTCACACGTACCCTGAGATACACCCTGATTCTCAGAGATTCTCAGCATGCCGGTCTTTACAGTTTGACTGAAAGTGGGATTGACCAAATTACCTGAGCAGTTTCTGTATTCTTCCCGTGAGGATAGAAAAGGACATGCTCAGCTCGGTCAGCTGCGTCATTTCACCCATCTTTTCTCCAATGTTAGTAAGCATCTGCTCATCTGTAGCTGTGAACCTCTGCACATTGAATGTTCGTGCTGGCAAGGTCAAGGACATCAACAGAGGGAAGTGGATACTGTTGAAGAGCATTTCCAAGTGTTCCATTTCCAAGCGAACGTTGTGAACTACTTCCAGCTTGCGCAGCGAAGAGGGATCAATGAGCTTTATGATATAGAAGAACTTCTGCAAAGCCAGGTTGTCAGATCTGAATGCCACACAGCAGATCTTCAGGGGACAATAGCATTTCTTCAAGAGGGCCTGCATGACCAGCTCATAGTTCCTCTCTGTGACAAACAAGTCAATTCGCACATCAATACTGATTCCAGTGATACCTGGATCGCATTGTCTTTGTTGGAGGTCAACCAGCAGTTCTAAACAAAGCTTAGAGAGCAGCTGTGTCCTGGCCCACCTGCCCATTGTTTTCTTGCACTCACAAACCTGAACTTCAACATCTTTTATACCCGTCAGGTCAACCACTTTCAACCTCTTCAAGTAGGGAGAAGAATGATTCAGCACGTAGTCTCTCAGCCCTGTCAGACAGCTTTCCAAGCACACGGAGCACGTTCTATGGCTCAGGTCTTCCTGGTAGTCCACAGTAATTCCCAAAAGTTTTCCCACATTGAAGTCAACAAATGGCCAGTTCTCCACCAAGTCGTGAATCACTTCCCCTTGCTCCAGTAAATAGCTGGCTTTAAAAAGAAGCGGAAAAAGATTATGGGCAACGCTGCCCAGACTCTTCCTGGCAAGCTCTGCATTTGACACGAGTGCTTCAGCACTTAGGAATCGGAGAGACTTCATTGTTGCTCTGGACTCCTTACCGCCATGGAGAGTGGCTGTTTCTGCGTTGAACTGAAGATCCTAGCTGTTTATCACCTTCTATTTTTGTCTGCAGCTGCTGTTGGCTCTAACAGAAGCCTTGCTGGGAAGGCAGCATGAACAGTCACATGCTAATCCTCTGCTATCTATTTTGGAGCTACACCGTGATTCTGCAGTAATTAACTCTTGAGATGTTTAGTCAGAGATCACTTGTTTCTGTAAATCCTCATATTTATAACAAGGCTAACTCAGATAAGGACAGACACACACACCGCCCCCCCATTATAAGCAGCTTCCAGAGCAAGTTGCTGCACAAAAGTAACAGTGGTCTGAGAAACAGTGAGCATTATTTACAAGAAGGAGGTACATATAAGCTTTCCACCAGACTACCCTTAGAAAAGGTGTTACAGGGGTGATTCAAGCTCAAAAAGCCTTCCAGTATGGTTAAAGCATGCAAGCCAGCTTCAGGAAATTCACCTATGCCTGAATTTAATTTGCTATTTTAAAAATACCATAGCACCAAGCAGAGTTTTCCTTTTTATTATTTCCCCTTGATCATTCTACTACTGAAGAGAAAGATTGTGTTGGTGACTCGTTTATGCCTGTCAAACAACTGTCAAGAGACCTAATACATGAGTTTGTTCTGATGTGTCGTGGTTTCAGCCAAATTTACCAAAACCAGACTGACAGATGGCCCTTTCAGAAAGAGAGGAACAGATAAGGAGATGTACAAGTTTAGAATGAATTAAACTACTTTAATGAAGTATCAATACTAAAATTAAAGAAAAAAAAAATTAAATAGGTACAATATATACAATACAATCTATACAAACCTGTATCAAGCTCCCAGGATGATGCTCACATCACCAGCAGCATCGGGAAAAGTCTCAGACTGGACTTGGTGACCTACAAGAGCTGGATTCCAGTTCTGGAGTCAGGAACACTCAGAGGGAAATTTATTTAAAGCCAACCTTACTACTTAGTGGGAATGACCTGACTGCATTAATCCATTAAAAAAAAGCTCACACTATTGTTTTTTTAGGCACATGAATTGATCAATATATTTTGATATTACTCTGTGCTTCTGGAGCAGTTAGGAAAAGCATTTCTAAGCAGTCCCTTTCTCATAACCACAGTATTGATGTTCCCCTGTGTCACACAAGTAATTAGTGTCTCAGAACATCGGTTTTCACAATGAGAAAATTTCCCAGTTTCCACAACTGTGCTCCTTTGACAAAACAGGAGAAGCAGAGATATAGCAACACTTCAGGTGTCAAGCAGAAGCACTTTAAGGTAGGCACATTAACCTTAGTATGTATGATTCAAAGCCAAGCGCAACCATAGCACCACTCCAAACCTGCGAGACTGCTGTCAACTTCCAGAGGCCTGGTATGCCCAGCACAGGCTGGAATACCTCTTGGTTTCCCAGCTGGCTGGCTAGTAAAACAAGTAGGGATCATTGCTGATGGATGGGATGCAGAAGGATAAGGCAAAGCAGTGTCCGGGTATGGGCTGTGCAGAGGAGTACTTTGATGGAGTATGTCGGCCTTGGATCCATGCTGGCTAGCATGTTAGCTCTGGTCTGATCCATAAAGAAGGGCTCTAGTCCCCTTTTCTCCCAGATATATGAAACAGTTCTGCTGTGTGTTCCTAAGGAAAAAACAATAGCAGCTGGGAATAGTCATGCTATTCTACCTGCATATTTGACTGATAAAGAAAATCTGGTTTAACTGGACTTTCCTATCTCCTTATAAAATACTCTTAGTAACAGTAATATTTCCTTAGGGCTACCAAGATGATGAAGGGAGTGGAGCATTTCCCATACAAGGAAAGACTGAGGGAGGTGGGCCTCTTGAGCTTGGAGAAGAGGAGACTGAGGGGTGACCTTATTAATGTTTATAAATATGGGAAGGGTGAGTGTCAGGAGGATGGATCCAGGCTCTTCTCAGTGACATCCATGATAGGACAAGGGGTAATGGGTGCAAGCTGGAACAGAGAAGGTTCTACTTCAATATGAGGAAAAACTTCTTCACAGTGAGGGTGAGGGAACACTGGCAGGGGCTGCCCAGGGAGGTTGTGGAGTCTCCTTCTCTGGAGACATTCCAAACTTGCCTGGACGTGTTCCTGTGTGCCCTGCTCTAGGTGTTCCTGCTCCGGCAGGGGGATTGGACTAGATGATCTTTCAAGGTCCCTTCCAATCCCTGATATTCTGTGATTCTACTTTGCCCACTTCCTGCAATGAATTTGGAGACCTCAGCCAATCACGTGTGCATACAAGCAAATATACGCATGTATGCAGTGAATGCAAGTATTTCAGCTAGTTTGTAATTCCAAAACTGACTTTACCAGGATTCTATTTCTTTGTCTATCTGGACACGTAGACAGGGATGCTGGTAATGCACAGCTATATCCAACTGCAGGTAGACGTCGGACATCAATTTTGGTTGCAAATTCATGTCCTTGCAGGATCCAGAAGTCACGTAATATCACAGAATAGCGACGTAAGGAAGGACCTCAAAAGGTCATCTGGTCCAGCCTCTAGTGAGAAAGGGTGCCTAGATGAGAGCCTAATTTCCAGTTGTTAGAACATACTAAATTCCTTATATGTTAACACTGCTACAGCCACTTGGGCAACATAACAGCTAATAATCACAGCTGCTAGCCTTCCTCCAGGCATCAACCTCTTCTCTACTTATTCCAAATACAGACGAAACTGAGTTTAACCATTTACAGGACATTTCAAAACAGCTTTTATGTAATGAGAGGGCCAACTGTTTTGTTATATTCTCTGCTTTGGAGCACTGAAAAAGCAATGACTATCCCCTGATTTTTAGATTTTTGTTTGTTTGTTCAGTAGCTGTAATTTGTATTGCAGTGTCATGGGACTTTTACAAAAAAAGCCATATCCTGACATCATATGATTCATTTGTCTTCACAGAAGCTTGCAAACTTCAGGGGACCAAACACAACAGGGATCTTCCTGCCACTGCTCTCCTGAGGCAGCAGGGATTTATATAACAGGTTAAGTAGACTTATTACTGTGTCATTCATGTATGAGAGAATTAAGCTTAAAGAACTAATTGCTCTGACTGACTAGCACTCATTTAGTACCATGAACTCTGAACCTCTGTTTTGTGTCAACATTACCATACAGCGTTAAAATGACTGGTACTTCTAACACCGAACTTGCAGTGGGTTTTGTGCCTGATATTAACTAAGGATCTCTTCTGTAACCCCATTGGGCAGTATTCCATTTTGCTCTCTTTGGTAACTGTGCCTGTGTTACCGTGGGAAAGTGATGGAAGATGGGTGAGGAGGATTGTGAGCAGGCTCAAGTGACTCGCACCTGGGGTGCTGGGAAGCACATACATCACACAAATTATTTCATCTTGTATGCTTGCAGGTAGAACATCGGCAACTAACATATGTCTGAGATGGACTTAGGGAGGGCCACCCACATGAGATTCCTGCCCTGTGGTTGAAGAAGATCGAAGTGGTGGGGAAAGAGCTATGCCTGTTCAAACCCTTGAAATACCAGCTAGAGCAGGGAGTTGCTTCGCTTGCTCTCTCCTTCAATCTCCAGCCAACAAGGACTCTGGCTAAGAAGGACTGTCCTGGTCCATGGTGCCTGTGTCCCCTGTGCTCACACGGTTAGTGTTCAAGGTAGTCCTTATTTGCATACAAAGGTTCTTTGGGTGTCACGTGTGGCTCTTTGCTGACAGCAATGCCCTCTCTCAGATCCCAGTTTCTAGGAGGAGCTGGTGTAACAGAGAAGCAGCCCTGTAGTGATGCCTTTCTGGTGACAGCCTGGAGCAGGTGTTCAAAAGGGACTGTCCATTTGATACTCAGGGCTTTTCACAGAACTGATGTTCTGAGTGTCCGTACTCTCCTGTGCGTTCATGCCTTTTGCCCCTGGACACTCTTCCGTAAAGTCTTCCAAGCTGAAAAATCTGTCTGAAAGATCAGAGTGCATCATTGCTATCAAACCATTTTGTTTCAGCCAGAAGTTACAGCTATCTATCTCAAAAATTTGGCTGAATTTCAATCAATATTGATATGATTGTTTCCTGTAATGCTATCTCAACTGCCTAAACCAAACTTGTGGGGCCAGACCCTGCCACCTTCACACTGGGCTTGGACTTCTGCCATGAGAAGTCTTACTGAAAGGTGTATATCATAGAATCATGGCCTACTTAGAGTTGGGAGGGACCTTAAAGATCATCCAGTTCCAACCCCCCTACCCTGGGCAGGGACACCTCTCACCAGACCAGATTGCTCCAAGCCCCATCCAGCCTGGCCTTCAACACTTCCAGGGATGGGGCAGCCACAGCTTCTCTGGGCAACCTGTTCCAGTGTCTCACCACCCTCACAGGAAAGAATTTTTTCCTGATATTTAATCTAAATCTCCTCTCTTTCAATTTAAAACCATTACCCCTCATCCTATTGCTCTACTTCCTGACAAAGAGTCTCTCTCCAGTTCTCCTGTAGCCCCTTCAGATACTGGAAGGCTGCTATAAGGTGCAGATGCTGCTGCACTGACTTCAGTGAATCTTCTTGTACTTATCTTCACCCTTCCTTCTGCTCCTTCAATTTACATTTTATGCTATACCCTCCAGAGGGAAGCAAAGCACAGAATATTCTCAAAGTAAGATGATTTATCTCCAAGATTCCATTCTTGAGCTTGCGGCACTTCACAAACATGTTTAAGTGGGGTCTGGTTAAAGAAAAAAAAAAAAAAAGGTTAAATTTAAGAATAAATCCTACTTATCTTCAAAGTAACCTGGCGGAATCTAAAAAATACTTTTCAGCACTAACTTTATGGTCACCTTTACTGTGCCTGGGTACTGTAACACAGGGTACCAAAAGGTATCGAGTTATCGCTTCGATTTCAATCAGGGTGCACAAAAATTTCCTTGCCTCTGCTTTATTGGCAGAGCAGAAGAGAAGTTGCGTGCCGGTCAGCTAAAGCAGTGACGACCTCTAGTGGTGACAGAAGATGCGATGAAAACGTGTTTGAAGACGGGGAACTGCTGGAGAGGGTACGGGAGAGGCTACAAAGATGAGGGCCCTAGAACATCTCTTATGAGGAGAGGCTGAGGGACTTGGGTCTTCTTTAGTTTAGAGAAGAGAAGACTGAGGGGGGATCTGATCAGCACTGATAAATATTTAAAGGGGGGGCGTCAAGAGAATGGGGCTGGACTCTTCAGTGGTGCCCAGTGGCAGGACAAGGGGCAACGGGGACAAGCTGGAACACAGGAAGTTCCGACTGGACATAAGGAAAACATTCTATACTTTGAAAGCTTGTGGGTGAGGACTAAGGGGCGGGCCAATATGAGGGACACCGTTGTGGGTGTTTATTACTGGCCATCTGGTATCAATATAGGAAAGTTGATGAGCCTTTTACACCCAGATCAAAGTAGCCTTACAATCACAGGCCTTGGTTCTTGTGGGGGATGGGGACAACTCTGATATCTGCTGGGAAGGCAACACAGCCAGGCATGTACAGTCCAGGAGGGTCCTCTAGTGTATTGATGATAATTTCTTAACTCAGGTAGTAGAGGAGCCAATGAGGAGAGAAGTACTACTGGACCTAGTTCTGACAAACAAAGAGTGACTGGTGGAGGACGTTAAGGTTAGGGGGAACCTTGGCTGCAGCGACTGTGAAAAGATAGAGTTCAGGATTGTGGGTAATATGCACAGAACAAGTAGGACTGAAGCCTTGGATTTCAGGAGGGCTAATTTCAACCTCTCCAAGAAACTACTAGGAAAAATGCCATGGGTTAGGTTAGGGCTCTGGAAGGTAGAGGGTCTCAAAAGGGCTTGCTGATAATTGAATATCTTTCTTCAAGCTTTCTCCAAGTTCAGGATCAGTGCATCCCTAAGAGCAAGAAATCAGGCAAGGGAAGCAGGAGACCTGCATGGTTGAGCTTCTGCAGAAGCTCAAGTGGAAGAAGGAAGCTTATGGTACATGGAAGAAGGGCCTGACCACTGCAGAAGATTACAAGAATGTCGTTAAAGTAGGCAGGGATGAAACAAGGAAAACCAAGACCTCCTTGGAATTAAAATTGGCAAGGAATGTCAAAGTCAACAAGAAGGGTTTTTTTCAATTATATTGGAGGCAAAAGGAAAACTAGAGAAAATGCGGGCCTGCTATTGAATGAGATGGGTGCCATAGTGACAGAGGGTGCAGGGAAGGTGGAGTTGCTGAATGCCTTCTCTGCTGTTGTCTTTACTGCTCAGGACAGCCCTCAGAAGCTGCAGACTTTGGAGAAATCAGAGGAAGTCTGGACAAAAGAAGACTTTCCCTTCGTGGAATATCAAGTTAGGGAACAGTTAAGTAAACAGAATATCTGCAAGTCCATGGGTCCTGATGGGATACACATGAGTGCTGAGGGAGCTGGCCGAAGTCATTGCTGGGCTGCTCCCTATCATCTTTGGAGGGTCCTGGAGAACAGGCAAGGTGCCCAAGGACTCGAGGAAAGCCAATGTCATCCCAGTCTTCAACAAAGGCAAGAAGGAGGACCTGGGAAGCTACAGGCCAATCAGCCTCACTTCCATCCCTGGAAAGATGATGGAACAGCTCGTTCCGGGCATCATCTCACATGGAGGAAACGAAGGCTATCAGAAGTAGTCAACGTGGTTTCACCAAGGGGAAATCATGTCTGACTAACTCGATAGCCTTCTATGATGGCACAACTGGCTGGATAGATGAGGGGAGGGTGGTGGAGGTTGTCTAGCAAGATCAAAAGGTACTATCATTAAAGAACATGATATTACTGTCCATATAATTTCAGATTATGTTTTCAACTGCAATTTGTGTGCACATTCACTTTATAATTTGCAGTTGCAGTACTTGCTTATGTCATCTATGAACATGTTCCTCTTCAAGCCTCCATTCTTCTCAGCCTTTCTTTATGCTTTCATACTCCTCCATCAGCAATGCATTTAATTCCCTCTGGACACATTGATGGCAGGTCTTCTCCTGATACTGACATGATTCCTAAGCCCAGCAGAGTCATAGATCCTCTGACAACAACTTTATAACTATTCCTTCTGGGGTTTCAGAGACTTAGTTCCCCTGCACAGTAGTGCTGCAGTTAAGGTTCTTGTTCTGAGCAGTCTGGCTCTCAGGACCACTAGAGTTGTCAGGTCTGTTCCAATTCTCTGTTCAGCACTTTGAGTCAACAAGCATAAAGAGAGCCTGCAGGAGCACACCTAATGGGCTTTTGGTTAGGTATGGATCTGGGGGATTGAGGTGCCCAAGGACTCGAGGACTGGGGTCAATGCCTACCAGTCTAGGCCCTGCTTAGAGGAACACAAGTCCCCCATAGGTCTTCCTCTTCAAAGACTGTGATTCCAGGTATCATTTTGTGTGGAACAGCTGTTTCACCTAATAGGTGTTTGCCTGATGCTCTTACTTGGTGTGTACCTAGCTCAAAGAATCCCTGTAGATAAGGTAAAACTTGCCCAAACAAAAGTGACTGAGCAAATGGCTATTACAGTGGGGGAAATAAGGGCTGATTATTCTGCTTGTTACTGCAGAGGCAGAGAGAACGAGAGGGCAATAAACAGGAGACTGAGTGTTAATGTGCTACTAGGATGAGCATTGCTGCTACCACAGTAGAACTAGTGTTAATGTGCTCATTATCAGCCCCAAGGGAGGGTGATTACCAGGATCCATGTGTCAGAGAAAGCTCCGGGGATGTGATCATGATAGGGAATGTTTTACCCTTCAGTGTTTTAATTCTAATCAAAGTCTATGCCTTTATTGACTTTGGATCTATAGGAAACCCTGAACACGGTAATAAATCTTAGGTTAAATATTTGGGATGCAGGCCTTACAATCTTCTCTGAAGCTTTATCTTTCCTAAGGAATTTCTGGTTTTCGGTTCTAGGTAGACCAAAGTCTGAAGTAAGAATTGCCGGGTTGGGGGAGGTGGAATAATTATCCAAAAAAAAGGAGGTTTCTCACTGAAATGAAGGCTAATATCCCACTCTTAGAACTGAAACATTGAGGTCACTCCTTTGACTGGTTCATCCCAAAACTCATACTTGACTCAGTCGAAGCTCACAGGCGCGAGGGTGGCCCATATAACAGGATTGGGATCTGGAGCTGTAATTTAAAGATTTGGTCGCTTTTTTTGGAGCCAGTGAGCAAGAAAATGTGAGCTCACAGAGAGCTGCTGTCACACACCGGGATGAATTTGTCATTTTGTTGCTTGAAGAAATTAAGAGCAAGGAAGAAAAATTAGTTCTGTAGGGACTTCATATCCACCCTATTCAAGAGAACAAAGGAAATCCTGGCTCCCATCCTAGCTTCTAGTTGGTGTTGACAGTAGAAGCTTTCAGAATAAACTGTTTCTCAACACAGGGCCTACAGCTAGTCTGGTGTGGGCAGACTTTTAACTACATGATCAACACCACCAGCACAACTTCCTGCAGCGCTGGTTAAAGCTAAAGAAAACAAAGACTACCTACCGTTAATCCTATGATCAGGATCATGCTTGTAGCTACAACCTCTGGGGAACAGAGGAGTAGTGTCTTTCCTACAGCAAGATAAGCCAATGCTTGTAGGGAAAAGGGCATGTGTTCAAAATTACTGCCACATAGCAGCATAGTAAGCTCCCCTCTATCACACATTCTGAGGATTAGCGTATGCAGAAGGCTTTATCTGGCTGGTGAGGTGATCCTTGCCCACTCTTCCCTGAGCATACCATACTATACCATCCCGTACTATGCATTAACATCATGGTTTCAGCCAAACTGACCCAAAACCAGAATGACAGAGGGCCCTCCTGCCTGGAAAAGAGAGGAGAGGAAGTGATAAGGAGATTTAGAAGTTTAGAATGAACTAAACTACTTTAATGAAGTATTAATATTAAAATAAAAAAGAACATAATGAAATAGATAGAATTTATACAAACCCCCATCAAACTCAAAGAATGACAATCACATCACCAGCAGGCACCAGGGAAGTCCCAGGCTCGGCTCAGCAATGGGTGGGAACTGGATTCTGCATCTGGAGTCACGAATATATGGATCAGGATCAGAGGCATATGAACAGACAGGACATCGGCCACTGAAGAAAGTGAGTTGACCCTTTGATCCTTCAGCTTTTATACTGTCTGTGGGGCAGATGGAATGGAATACCCCAGTTGGTCAAGTTTGGGTCACCTGTCCTGTCTGCTCCTCCCCACTGGTGGGACACCTCAACACTTTTCTGTTTCTAACTGTCCAAACAGGGCAAATACCGAAATGGGCTGACTTTGGTAATTGTAGCAGTAACTATAAGCAAGAGCAAGAGCACACCATCCCTTGGCATGAAGCACAAACACAGGTCTTACCACGCTGAGAACAAGCCGTTTTCTCCACAATACACCGTCAATTTCAGAGAGTTAGAAGGAGAGGCCCCAGCTAAGATGTCAAATTACAGAACAGAGAGTTGGTTCTGTTTTACTTCAAACCAGGCCACCATCCCGTGCTCCTCTGCAATCCGGACTCTTGGCTTCCGTATGAATCTCTAGACACCAAGGATGACAGGTTTTATTGGGGATATCCTGATGATCTGGCCTTCTGCCAGGAAGGCAGGTTTTCTTTTGTTGAGTTGACAAAGTAGCCTTGAGAGCTGAGAGGGTGTGTACGAAAAGAGGTGAACCCTGCCCTTCCCCTATCATTCCAGATTCTAACCTGATTTGACTTTGGTCAGTTAGCTTTGAGTTAGTTAGCCCTCAGTGAGCTCCTCAGCCATTCGATTAGATGACCTCTGAAAGTCCTTTCCAACTTAACTTCTTCTAAGATTCTGTGATTCTCTCTCTTATCTAATGACATTCACTCATCCGTAGCCCCGTCATTCACAGCCCAGTTTAATCAGAGTTTTAGCCCAGAGTCAGATTTGATCTCATTGAACTGTGTGCTGAGCGTAATAATGCCACTTTCAGGATTGAAAATGACTGCATCAGTATTTCAGAACAGCAAGTAATTAAATAGTAAGTCTACACAAACGAGAAGGATCAGGTATGACAAATAACTATGCAATAACAAGAGCCATGTTGGATGATGTACTGGTTTCAGCCGGGGTAGCGTTAACTTTCTTACTAGCAGCAACTCTGGTGTTGTGCTTTGGATTTAGGATGAGAATAATGTTGATATTTTAGTTGTCCCCAAGCAGTCAAGGATTTTTTGCCTTAGACTGGCCTGCCAACAAGAAGGCAAGGTGCACCCAACAAGCTGGGAAGACACACAGCTGGGACAACATATCCCATACCATATGACATCATGCATCATATAAAGCTGGGGGAAGAAGGAACGTGGGAGTGTTCAGAGCAGTGGTGTTGGTCTTTCCAAGTTACATGAGATGGAGCCCTGCTTTTCTGGAGGTGGCTTCCCCCTTTCTGCGGGTGAGAAGTAGTGAATGAGTTTCCTGTTTTGCAGGCCAACCAGCTCATCTGTAATGGATGGAAGTACAGGTTCTGTGTGGGACATCACCTTGCTAACCAATCAGAAGGACCTGCTTTGTGAGGCAGAAGTGATGGCACTCGGATCCATAAGAGTGTCAAATGAAACTTGCTGAAAGCCTGCTCCTTTCCAGTCTTCATTTTCCTTAACCACGGATCATCACGTGGTCATAATATTGGTAAGGAAACTTGAACCTCACATGGAGTTAGAATTTCAGAGTGAGTGAAGATATTGACTAGATAAAGCCAAAGGCCGTTGTTGACTGAACTTCATTTTACATCTTGGTTTGAATATGAAACTTAATTTGTCAAAACTCTGAAACAAAAAATTCTTTGTGTGAAATCAGGGTTTCCAGTCTTATCTGCTAAAAGCATGACACACATAAATAGTGGTAGAAGACTAGCTTCTGACATTAGCGAGGATAGATACGCTGAGATGAGAGAAGTCATTATCTTGTGTCATGGCAGGAGCTGATATGAACCAACACCAGTAGATAAAGGCACATCTTTTAGATATAGAGCTCCAGCGCTCCAAAAATATAAGCAGAAACAAATGGAATTACCATGAAAAAATACATTCTTATTCATAAAAGAAGAAAAAAAAACAACAACAAAAAAGCAAACAAACCAAAATGACAATCAAACAAAATGAGGTAAAGCAGCATCTACTCACAGTAGATGCTGAGTGACCCAACACCAGACCTCTTTGAGTGTCTTGTTAGTGTGACATTATAGCTTCCCAAAGCCATTCTCTTCTGTTCAGGTTGAGTCAGATCCAATACCAAAATGCCACTGCCTATTTCTGCTTATTTTTGTTGAAGTTGTTAATAACTAGCTTTGAGCTTTTCTCTACCTCAGGGGCCGCGAGGTACAAATCTTAGAGGAGCACGGCTTTGGATGCCTCTCAGAAGGTGAGGATGGCCTCGAGTAGATGTGAAGGGGAGAAAGCATAAAAGCTTTTCGTGGTGTGGTCAGTCCACCAACATTGTTTTAAGAACACAGCTGGGATTTGAGTAGTTACAATCTCACTGTTTCATCAGGGATTACGTGAAGTATTACCCGAAACCTCTTGGACTATTCACTCTTTGCCTTGCTTGGGTCTACTGTGCTGACCACAACGTTGTATTTCATTCTGTTTCTGTGCAATGGACATGTCTTCCCTCCTTAAAGAAGCCAGTAAATCTGAGCAACCAGAATCCGTACCAACAGATGTCAATTTTGCCAACAGAAGGGGCTGTTCACGGTTTCTGCATGCTTTGTGTAACAGAGGTGCTGAGGGAGGACACTCCCAGCACAGGTGATTTAATGAACCATTATGCTGATTAATTATTGCATGGACATACCATAAAAACAGTTCTAATTTTGCCATTTTGCAGCAACTCACTTGCCAGCACATGGTTGCTCACCCACGCTAGCTTTTTGCAACTCTTCAACTCCATACTTAGTAACCAATATGAAGTTTCCTTGGTGCAGGAAATCAGGCTGGCTGGCACTAGTGACCACCAAATCTTCAAAAAACAAAACCCTGAAAGATTGACTCTTTGCATCACAGGAATATCATAATGAGACACTGTATATCATCATATCTGTAAAGTCCAAATTATAGCGGTGGTATAATGATGACACCTCTGAATATCTTAACAAAATACAAACTCTTCTGTTCTAAGGATGGAAATACTGATTTATCAAAGTCAATGAGAATTCTGTTATGGACAGCAGTGGGCTAGAACTATGCAAAAAGTGTCATAGCTGTCAAGAGAGACTCAGGAGATCTTCCGTAACTTCTGGTATGGCCTTTAATGATTCACATTTTAGGAATGGCATGAATTAGCAGCAGCACACTGTTGTCTGCTTTAACTTTGATTTGGGAGCAGAAACACAACCTTCTCAGAAGCCTTGTATGGAAAGGCTTCTCTAAATGTCCTAAATAAATGATTCTCTAAATCAATTGCCAAAGCCATGTGATTCCACCAAAGTGATACAATTTATTGCCAAACTTCTCATTACGGTATACTATTAAAACGTTTCTATAAAGACACATTAGCAGAACAAGTTGACTTTGTTTAAAAATATATGCAGTTAAGTTGACACCTTTTGGAAAGTACACACAAAAATCTCCTAACAGCAGCACTCCAAAGAGTGACAATTTAAGGCACATGATTATTTTGCAACCTTTGTTACATGAACCTCCGGCTAGACCTCCAGATTTGTAAAACATAATTTCATACATTTCAGTAACCAACTTCACAGCTTGGAGAGAGAATCCATCCAAATACAGGCAAGGCTTCTATGTCTTTTTTTAACATTGCTAGGTCATAGTGCAGCATAATAAACATTATTAAAAAGAACTTTATCAATGGAGCAAAATCTGTATAAAAGACATCCAATATTTCTGTGTTTCATCTTCTTACAAGGTAGGCCATAGCTATTTGTTCAATAAATAGGGGCTATGGGATTCTCAACTTGCCTTTCTTTGACAGAACATGTCATCTACAAAATTTAGGAATAACGTTTTCAGCCAGGGAAACAAGAACTGAACTGGCCTCACCAGAGGTGAACTGATCATTACCAACTGATCATTTCAATTTAATTCACACTGTTAAAAAAAGAAGCTGATACATACAGCCAGATCCTCAGCAGCTCTAAATCTGTACTGCTGTGATGGAAATTGGTGGTGCTTGACTGATCAAAGTGGGCTTGAAGAAGTAGCCAGACACTCGGACTCACAGAACATGCACTGAAATGTGAAAGTCCATAGAAAAGGAGGAGGCGAGGGGTTTGGGGAGGGTGGGAAAGGGAGACAGATGAAGAAATTTATAACCTGGTAGATGTTGGCAGCAATTGCCTTGGAAAAAAAAAATAAGGACTTATAATCCAGTATATTCTAGCTAAGAGTATGTTCTCAGTATAGAATTGTCGGATTTATCCCTCATCTGTTCAACTATGGTGACACACCAAACAAGACAGTGTATAAGGTCTTTATAATGGAGAGTTAAGCCCTTTGTGTCTTTTCCCTTCTGTTGTTAAAAATGGCATCATGTTCCTTCTGCAGAAACATCTACAATCCAGGGCCTTCTCAGAAAGCATGCAGGACCCTGCTAACTTTTCACAGAGACTGCCATATTTGTAAACACTATGGTGTCTAATGATCCTCTCTTGTTTAGGATAAAAACATACAAGAACATCAAAATCTTATATCCAGGGATTTTCAAAATTGCATATGTCCTTGTGTGTGCAACACTTATCTGCTGAGAACTCCCGTCTGCTGCTGCTGCTTTACAGATGTGTTCTTGAGGTAGCCTGTACACACATAGATTAGGAATGCTCTACCAAGCAGGCAGAAAACAGTCCAGGGTGTGGTGGTTCTTCTGCCTGCAACACAACACAGCGATGACCTCTGTACAACAGCAATAAGAAATGGAAGTTTTATTTCAAAGCCACCACCCAACGAGCATCTTGCCAGCTTGGGTCTTTCAGCACTGTGCTATGAGACTGGAGGTTAGATTTTGGCACATTGCACTTCACCTGCGCTAACGTTTGGGACCGGTCATGGCTCCGTTATGTATCTATGCCAGCAGCTGAAATGCTTCTTGCTATTATAATATCTGGCACAGCATTAATATGCCCTACTTCATCCAAACTGTGTGTTCATATGTACTCAGTTCACACAAAATTGTATTTACATAAAATTAGCATCTCTACTGGTGACAGCCCTATGTCTCATGACCCTTGGTAACAAAACTAGCTCTGCTAGATGAAGCTTCCCCGTTAGGGACACTGATTAGGGACAAGGAACTGCTTGAGAGAGTCCAGGGCAGGACTACCAAGATGATTGAGGGAGTGGAGCATCTCACAAAGGAGGAAAGGCTGAGGGAGCTGGGTCTTTTGAGCTTGGAGAAGAGGAGACTGAAGGGCAACCTTATTAATGTTTATAAATAAGGGAAGGGTGAGTGTCAGGAGGATGGAGCCAGGCTCTTCTCAGTGATGTCCAATGATAGGACAAGGGGCAATGGGTGCAAGCTGGAGCAGAGGAGGTTCCACTTCAATATGAGGAAAAACTTCTTCACAGTGAGGGTGAGAGGACACTGGCAGGGGCTGCCCAGGGAGGTTGTGGAGTCTCCTCTCTGGAGAATTCAAAATCCACCTGGATGCATTCCTGTGTGCCCTGCTCTAGGTGTTCCTGCTCCGGCAGGGGGATTGGAGTAGATGATCTTTCAAGGTCCCTTCCAATCCCTGATATTCTGTGATTTGAATCAGTGCCCAAGATGATAGCAAACAGGCAGCTGCTTGTAGGCTGACATCAAAAGAACCTGTACTCTGAATCTAGTCTCTAAAAGCATACATTTTGCTTCTGACTAGGTTTGTATATGACACTTGTTATCATAGCTCTGCAATTTGCACTAGCCTAACAGGCAGTTTTAGCAGAGGACAAAGATAGGAAAAAGATGTGGGCAATTTGCACACATTGCACCACTCTTTTTGGGTGTCTGGGTGTCAAGTCTCAGATTTGACATCTGACATGGCACAGCCTAGAACCCGTTCAAAATCTGGGTAGGTAGAGTGAAACCACCACTAATTCCTATAAAGTAAAATTTACAAAATAAAGTCTCCGTTGGATCCAGTCTTAAACAATTCAGATACTTCCCTGAAGGTGATTTAGCTCATTTACAAATGGTTTACAATGATATCAAAAAGAAATAAGGTACTCAATTGGATCTCAGAAGCTTGTAAGCGCTTGTAGATGTCACAGAACCTTTGCAACTTGGGCCACCGAAGATTTCAAGCCAAAATTCCAGGACTGGAATCACTCACAGCAAAATACAGACAGGTCAGAGGGCTCTATGCCAACATGTAGTGTCATACATCCACAAGAGGTCTCAAGAGTTTTCCCTTTTCAGTCTTTAGCTGAGTTGGCTTTTGCTGATGTTTCCAGCTGTCATCAAGGTCATGGAAATCAAGTTCATATGCAGCAGGCATCTAGTGCAATCTTAACTATTATCATTAAACAGAAAACCGGGGACAAAATAATAAAGGAAGTCCCTAACACAAACAGGCATCACACATAGACAGTAGCCAAACTACCTCAACACTTTGAACCATCAACATCCTGAGTCATTGTGGCACTTGAACCATGTGGCAAAGCAGAGGATAGCATCGGAGAGACCTGATCAGCTATTGAAAGTGATACATAAATTAACAAGATCATCTAACAGAGTATTTGGAAGGTGTCTTCCAAAGCAGCAGCAAAAAAAACCATAATAGACAAATATTTACACTTCTGTCTGAGTGAGGGTATTTAAAGTAGAGCAGCTTAATTAAGAATGAGAAAGGAGTTGCTTGTGACCACTCAAACTAAAATTCTGAGCTAATTCTGGATCTTCTTTCATTCCAGTGCTACTGAGTAGAGGAAATGAAGCAGAAGGAAGGAAATGGCCTTCCTGGCTCCCTTGATGAAATTTCAAGGTGCTAGGACTTTCCTCTCCCAGAGTCAATATCCCACAATTATTCAGGGATACAAATATTCAATAACAGGAAAACAGTTTTCTTTAGCTTGCACTTATAAAAGGCACTGATCCATTTCAATCGGAGTAGACTCAGCAGGCAAGAGTTTAACCATTGGCTTCTCCTACATTCATTTCATACCTCATAAATATTGAATTCCATAACTGAAGCAGCAAATGCAGCCTATTTCTTTAAATGTATTTGTGGCATAATGGTATCATAAACCATTTCCATGTAAAAAAACAAAAACAAAAACAAAAACCCAAACCAACAAGGATTTACCAACAAGAAGAGATTCTTGGTTTAGCCCTCCAAAAATAAGGTTGAACTTTTGTAACAGTCTACACAAAAAAATAATAAGGAGGCGCATTTCTCCTCTACTACAAACCCTTTCATTATGAATGAGAACTTAAAAATCTAAGTGCAGCAGAGAAGCTCCAGTGTTTCTGATATTAAGGGACCCCGCTCCCTTTCCATCTGAAACCATCCTAGAGCAGATCCCATGAACCAGTAAGTCACTGTATTTTTACAGAAGCCCTTTTGTTCAAGTCATTCTTTCTCATCTTCTCTTTTCAAGGAAGTCCTGGCTCACAACTGTGTTTCCTCTTGTTCCAGAGCATGTGGAGGGAGGTGGCAAGATGCTGGAAGAGATGCTAGCTTCTGAAGCTTAGGGTGTTGCAGAGGTTTTGGTCTGTGAAAAGAACGTCGGCTTTGTACGCGTCTGGCTGCAGCAGATCTGTAATTTCCTTGTACATCAAGCAACATTTTCTTCTCTTGGGGCTCCTTCATATAAGAGTCTTCCAGCCCTTCAAATATAAGTAGAGAATTCTCTTCTTGTGAATTCTCTGACTTGTAGCTAACCTCAGAACCATAACCTGAATTTACTGTCTCTTTGTTATTCGTATCTGTATCTGCTTCCCAGAAGAGATCAGGTACATTTGGGTCACAAGAAGCTATATACTCAGAGACAGAAGAAAGAGATATATTCCCTCTGTTTTCCAATGAAGAATAGTTTTGTGTCCAAGGCATTTGAAGACAAGATGGAAAGAAATGGAGGGGAGTCACTGAAACACTTTGGTTTTGGTTTAGTTGGTCATCTGAAGAGGAGTATTCTGTCATTTCAACATCATGGTCCATATCACCTAGAGAGCACAATTAAATAGAAACATATGTAATGTATACTTTCTGTACTACTGTGCTGACTACTGGGCTTTGCTTTTGGATATTTTTATGAAAGTCTTATGAAAGTGAGTGGTTTAAGATGGCTTTTGTGGTGGGGAACCATACACTCTCCCAATTTCTATCTTGGACAGCCTAAAGTGACTTTATTAAACTTTTTGTCCTTGTTGAGTATTAGGAAAAAATCAGTTCAGTGTTTGTGATGAACCAATTGCCTGTTTCTTATATTTAGGAGATGAAGCCATCATCTGGTCATTAAGGTGTATCATCTTGAAACACATCCTGATGTCTTGCTCCTGATGCTGAGCAAGGAAATCTTTCAGAAGCTTTTGAGATACATTTATGCTCTTTCAATCAAGTAGCAGAGGGTATCACCAGGGAGTCAATTGCTTATTTACCGGAGTCTATGCTCAATTTTCTGCATACTTTAGACCACATAGAGAAACTTCACATTTCCACCCTGGGTTTCCAGTTTACATGGGTTTTAAAAACCTCTTCATTGAAATTTCAGTATCACACTCCTGTGAGGAGAATTTTCTTAAGGAGGTAATTCAGAGGAGTGCTTCAGAGGGTAATCAAGTTCTAAGCTTGTTAGCTTGGGATACCAACTGCCCAAAACACTTCTTAAGAAACACAGCGGTCAAAACCCAGTGATTTTGATATATCAAAGATACTTGCACAAGAACTTATATATACTTTTTTTCTAATAATAAATTATAAATAAGACAATAGAATAGATGGAAAGAACAAAGGTTAGCAAAAAAATATTCAGCAAGTTATATGCCAGTATTTTATGACAGTGTTCTTAGTGGAAACAAAAAATGAGGAGAGTTTCAATGCAGATAAGTGTCAATGAGAAGTTTTCCTTTTGGAATGCTGCTCATAATTCAAGTTTTTTATCAGGGTATTGGATCAGTTCTTTAATTATTCCATTGTTCCTTTTAAAATATCATTTAAAAAATAGTGAAAGATGCATTAATAGGGAACTGGGTAGTGGAACCAGCCACAGACCCACAGGCCTCTCCAGTAAAGAAAGCGATGCACTTCCTGTCATTACACTTGAAGTAGCACATATTCTGCAGAGACAGAAGCCAGACCAGAAGAAAAGGAGAACTTACATTTCTGTTTCTTTTCAAAAGGTTATGAATCTCTTCTCAAATCAAAATTACCAACCATCACTCTTATCCTGAGGTCTTTGTCTGAGCAAAGTTCCATCAGCTAACTACAGCTGTACTATCAACTTACCGTATGCCTTTATTTGTTGATGCACAGAGGACACAAGGTCATACAATTGTCATCATAGATTCCACAAAAACAAATTCATGATGAAACTGATTATTGCATTTCATTGCATAATCCCCACAGTGCCCTATGTTCTATTCAGTTATGATGTCTGAACTGTGATCTGACCCACCTCATTTACAGCACTGACTCTGGTGATTATAGAAGTGAAGGCTGCTTTTTATGGTGTGGAAAATTTCCACAAAGTGAAAATTAAAGGCCAACTAGGATAACTCATTTAAACACAGAGTCAATTCAATTTTATGCCTCTTACACATTAGAATCAACAAGCTGTTTACAGCATCGGAAATCTAAGTGCTTTTCTGGCTTCAAAATAAGGTCTGCATTAAGATAAACTTGCAGTTTGAGGGCAAAGCTCTAACCCAAACTGGAATTGTCCTGTTGTGTAGTTATCTCTACCTGTGCAAGGGAACTCTGAGGCACTCGAGTAAACACACTACATTTTAAAACTCTTTCTTATGTAATTTTATGATGACATCAGCAGCGTCATCGAGTACATGCATCGAAGGAGTGGGATGATTTTCCCTTGCGGGGCACGACACAAATAACCTAGACAAACGTTCAGAGCTGACTCAAGGCTTCTTAGCCATAAAGTAAAAAATCATATTCCAATCATGCTAAGAATGAGAGAGCCCAGGTAATTGCCCTGCTGCTCTGATTGTATGTCCTAACACAAGAGAGGAGTCCAATTGGTTAAACAAGTCATCTGGCCTTTTATGGTCAAATCATATCCTTTGACATCAGTAACTGGATTGCCTTTCTGGGGCTTCAGACTACTTTGCTTACATCTGCAGACAGTGGCAACAATCTCATGTGAAAAGACCTATCACTGCTTAAGGGGGTTGAATCAGAATTACCTGATTGCTGTTAGGGAGTTCAGGCACAAATTTTATCACCTAGAACTAACCAAGAAGCCTGGAGCCTCTTGAAAATGGGGGCACAATATTCTGGTATTTGGAATACTCTTTTCTTGGCGTTTAAAGTATTCAAGCCAAAACAAAGAGCAGGTCTGTTATCTGCTGTAAAATTAGCAAGGCATTGGACCCCCCAAATAGTTGGACAACTCTTCTGCAAAAGATAGAAAGATCTTTTGTTATTCAAGCTGGAGAAAAACAGAAGATGTTTAGTTGCACGAAGAAATCAGGAAGGAAAGAGATGCTCTGGGAAGAGGAAAAATCAGAAAAGAAAGTTCTCTTGTCAGGAGTCAGAGCTGATAGGAAGGCTGATTAAAAATAAAGGTAATAATATTCTTTAAAATATTACATATGTGTTGATTCTGGGAGATAAGATCTGGGTCTGTCCTCTGGGCCATCTGCTAGCAGGAAGGAATCTATTGATTTGTTGCTGAGCCGGAATGGAGTGAGCCGTCTGAAGTTGTTTGGAGAATATGGGATCTGCACTCGGGCCCTTTGAGATGGCACCACGGTATCTTCGCTGGACAACCACGGTGAGAACTTCATGTAGATGCTTTGATCGTCATCGGTTGAAAATACTGGGTTATCAATTCCTAAAAAAACAGGTCAGGAGTGACAAATAGAATTGATCAGAGTTCTTGGTAATGCAGCGAGATGCTTTGTAATAGGAGAATGGCTACAGTGGGGAAAAAGAAAGGCTGACAGGCTGGTATAGGTGTGACTACACCAATACACAGGTCACTACACACACAGGTTGCTCTTTCTACTTTGGATATTGCTCATCATTTTGGATTTCTATTAAAGAGAAAAATCAGACATTATATCCAATATGCAGTTATGTTTGGGATGTCTAGAGACAAAAAAAACAAATCAACAGAAGAAATCAGTCAGCAAATTTTAGGCAAAACAAAGCACAATGCAAAATTGCTGCAGAAAAAATCAAATCAAATCTGTAAAATGGAAAAAAAGAAAATGGGGGAAAATGCAAAAGCACAAACTGCACATATGCACCTCACATACACATGTGAGGGAACTAAAGCAGACCACAAAACAGCCAACAGTAAGTTCCAGAAGGCTTTTCATGTAGATAGCTAGTTTGCAGTGTTTGAACAGAAAAAGACATTTAAAGAAGAGTCTAGGTCTCATCTCGCCACCTGCTTGTTTCTGGATGGATTTCTGGATGTCACTGTACGTTCTGAAACATGGGGTTCGTCACAGAACAGCAAAAAGGCCATCTCAGTGTGTCTGACTTCGCTGTAGGTGGTTCCATGTTACACAGGAAGCATGCAGAGGGCATGCTGAAAATTCAAACACAAAATTGCTAAAGGGAAATACTTTAGACCTTTATAAGTCACATCAGGTAACATATACTGATAGACTTTCAATCTGATATTTTGAAGCCTTCCAGGGCTGGAAGTTAAATCCAATGAATGCTCCAGGAATGCTGCAAACATGGCCTTTTCAATGACTTTTATGAGCCTGTAAAGAACTGAGAGAGTTGTGAACGTAAGAGCAGAAATCTGAAAAAAGCAGCATGAAATCTATCACAACCAAGGTCTTCAGATGCAAGTAGAAAACAGTTCCAAAGGACTGGTATCGACTGGTCTTGTGAGGTAGAACAAACCTAAAATAACATTCACTGTGGCTAGAAATAATTAGAGGGTTTAGGTCTGATTTAGGCAGTTCCTGCTCACAAATTCTGTCAGTAGCAAATTTGATGTTCTCCATGCCTCTGGAGAGCCAAAGCTTTTTATCTATTAACATTACTATTAAGCAAATGTTTTCTAATAAACCACATCAAATAAAAAAACCCCAAACAAAAAAACTCCAACAAACAAACCCCAAAACCAATCAACCAACCAAACAAAACCCCCAAAACCATGCTAAATCTTTAGCATTTCTGGCATTTTTTAACAAAACACCTCTCTAGGTAATTAATGTATTTACCAGTAGGAGTATCTGTGAAATTTTGCTTCGTCACATTAGCCAGGAAATCAACTCCTTTGCCTAGATGCAAGGTTTCATAATCATTATTTTCTTCTGATTCAGAAAACTCCAGATCTGAAAAAATAAAGAATAGAGAGTTCAATTTCATTAGAGATTTGTACCAGTTCTGACAGGAAATGCTACTTCGTGCTGGCTTGACTTGATGCTGGCATAGATTTCCCACTCTGGCTGAGCTTCTGGCTACCAGAATTGCCATCTTCCCTGGGACTGAAACAAACCAAGCTAGGACATGGCACACTGCAGCTGCCACCGTTTTTTTTTGTCTTAAATGTTCCCATGTTGACAAATTTTGCCTCTTACACTGATCAATCATTTCATCATTTGACAGAGGGCAGCGTTAGTATCCTGACTGACTTCAGCCCTGGTGGGGTCATTGCTGCTTCTCCCACAGTAGAATCAGTTTTCAACAGCTGCTAAATCATTTGTTAAGGTTGTCCTCTAATTAAGGTTTGGTTTATTAAGTAGAGGATGACATCTATACACAGTCTTTTTTAACAAGAATTACTTAGTTAGGAGTATTTGGAAAGCTCTTCCCCTGCAGAATGAATGGTTCAAGAATATCACTTATTCAGCCAGGCTGTATTGCCCCGACAGTCAATAAAAACAATGCTCAGAAAATGATTCAAAGAACGTACATAAAAGCAAATAGCTTTGCTTGGAGCTATTGAGGAAAGATCATAGAAGAGTTTGGGTTGGAAGGGACCTAAAAGATCATTGAATTCCAGCCTCCCTGCCATGGTCAGGGAACACCTCCCACTAAAGCAGGTGAATCCCCCTCTATTTAAATTCAATCCTCTTTGAGATCAAAGGGTCACATGCATGAACAGAGGAAAAAATAGGAAAAAAGTTAGTTAGGTGGCTTTTAAAGCACACTTCAGTTTTTATGTGGTATGTATTATTTTTTAATTACTTAATGATATTAGCATCCATGTCTTGCTACAACTGATATCAATGACAAAAGATGGCTAAAACACGAGATGTAAGAATTTGGGGCTTTACATGTGAAACCAGCTTGTGGCAGGGATATTCCAGCTTCAGATAACACTTTCAAGGCTGAACCATGTGTTAAATTTGTGCACAAAGGACACATCAGTGCCAAAACAGTCCTCTGACTAGGTGTTCCTCTCAAAGCCACGCCGTCCTTGAGTGCTAATGTGCTTGCTTAGCCTCAGCTCTGATCTAAACCCTTCTAAACAAATGGTCCTGAACTCAGATCAGCGTGCTGTCTCAACTACTTAATTTTATATGGCACAGTGTCCTGGGCACAGATATCCTGCTGTGATGAAAAAAGAAAAACGTTAGCAAAAGTTGCTCTGTGCAACCAAAAGGAACCTGAAAGTTCATCTGCATTGAAGCCACTGCATTATTTTGTGTTACAAAATTTAAATGCAGTATTTTAAAAAGGTGAAGAAGACAGCCAGTTGAAATTTGGCCTAGAAAAACAACTTCTGAATCATCAAGACGCTGCATTTATGCATGGAGCAGATCTGCACCCTGAGGTCTGAATTATGACTAGAAGTGTCTTTTTCATCCCAGACTCAGTGTTGTGTATCACAACATTTTTCAGTGACACTTTACTGACAATGTAGCTGGTAAAATGCAGTTAATGAAACTGGCCTAAGGGTCTCTTTACCTTTTTCCTTCAAAGTATAATCTTGTACTGGATTTTCTGAAGGTATCTTTCCATTTGGTATGATGCTGCTG
Source organism: Jacana jacana (assembly GCA_013400555.1). Taxonomy (NCBI): domain Eukaryota; kingdom Metazoa; phylum Chordata; class Aves; order Charadriiformes; family Jacanidae; genus Jacana; species Jacana jacana. The sequence goes on along the minus strand of VZTM01006610.1, from coordinate 38,049 downwards.
TTTCGCTGAAAGAAAACAGAAGAAATTACCAAAAGTGCTACCACCGTCGGATAGCAACGGCAGTGACATCCTTCGAAATCGCGAGCTCAGCAGCATAACCCTGAAATCCATTGTTATTCTTTGCTTGAAACTCAATATGGATGGTTTTCACCCTACACTCGTGGTCCCTACAGGAAAAGAAAGGAACTTCGGCTCTTTGTATGCTGCACGGTCCCTCTTAGTTTCATAGGAGCTTTGCAGAATGCCCTGTGCTACGGTGCTACCCTGCAACATCTCCCCACAGTGTTGCAGCACACCTCAAGGTCTGTTGTTTTTCAAGTGATCAGAAAATCTCTCACCCAGAAGAAAGGTCCCAGAGCAAAGAGAAAAGCAGCATGTGAGAAGATGCCCCTTGACTTATAGTTTAATCTCTTCTTGCTTAGTCCCTTTTAAGTTCATGAAGTTCTAAAGGACAGAGATAGAGATAGAGATAGATACAGGACACAGGGTCCTCCGGGGTCCTCCCTGCCCTCCCCATCCCTTATTTCGTATCATAGGTGGCTCCATCTGGGTCCTTGTAAAAGTTTTTTACCCTTTTTTGGCCCCGGTCTCGCTTGTGGATTTTATTGAGCTTCTTGGAATGGTTTATTCCTAGTTTGGTACTCTTGAAAGATTCTAAGCGCTTCCTCATTGTCCTATGGAAAATCTCCTTGTCTTGTTTGTCATCTTCACTGTGCATGATCTCATGTCGACTGTACAGGTGTTTGTGCTGTGGCCAGGAAGGGAAGACAATATTCATTGATTTAGAAATACAGCCGGAAGCCCTGAATCAATGCAGTCAGTGTAATGCAAATGTAAACAATTCCATAAAAAGGATGACTCAAAGTCTAGTCTGAAGGCATTAGTGAAACTCCTATTTTTCTTTCTCTTTCTTCACTATGAAACAGGTATAAGTCCAGGAATTTCACAGTATGTAAGAGTGACTGTCATTCAAAGTAAGCCTCTCCCTGTGAGTGTCTGAACCACTTCAGTTTGAGACACTCCATTTAATCCTGTTTCAGGATTATGGACCCGGTTTTGCATTCCACTGGCCCCAGTGAAGTTAAAGGCACTAGTTCATGCCTCAAGTCAAAGAGGCATGTTCATAAATGAGAAAGAATACAAAGTGCCCATCTTCCTCCAGGGTGCAGATCTTGCAGATGGGTGAGAAACAGAATTGTAGACTGGTTAAAGTTGGAAGGGACCTTATAAAGATCATCTGATTCCAAACCCCCTGCCACGGGCAGGGACACCTCCCACCAGACCAGGTTGGTCCAAGCCCCATCCAGCCTGGCCTGGAAACCCTCCAGGGATGGGGCTTCCACAGCTCCTCTGGGCAACTTGTTCCAGTGTCTCACCACCCTGACAGGAAAAGATTTATTTTGACTATCTAGTCTAAATCTTCTCTCTTTCAGTTTGAAGCCATTACCCCTTGTCATATTGCTACACTCCCGTATTAAGGGTCCCCTCCCATCTCTCCTGTAAGGCCCCTTCAGATACTGGAAGGCTGCTATAAGGTCTCCTCGGACCCTTCTCTTCTCCAGGCTGAACAACCCCAACTCTCTCACAGCCTGTCTTCCTAGGAGAGGTGCCACAACCCCTCTGATCATTTTTGTGGCCCTCCACTGGATCCCTTTCCAACAGGTCTTTCCTGTGTTGAGGACTCCAGAGCTGAACACAGCACTTCCAGGCGANTCTCTTCTCCAGGCTGAACAACCCCAACTCTCTCACAGCCTGTCTTCCTAGGAGAGGTGCCACAACCCCTCTGATCATTTTTGTGGCCCTCCACTGGATCCCTTTCCAACAGGTCTTTCCTGTGTTGAGGACTCCAGAGCTGAACACAGCACTTCCAGGCGAGGTCTCAGGAGAGCAGAGGGGTAGAATCACCTCCTGCGAGGTTCTTTCCTTCTGAGTTTTGTTCCCAGGCTTTGGTTCCTAATGTCTGCTAGTTTTAGATTAGAAAACAGGCCAATGCTAGCCTTCTGCTCTCACCTCTTGCCTGGGTTTATACAGGTACTGTTGTAGGGTGTGATGAGCAATTGTGTCTTCTGTATCCCGGATACTTTTCCTCCTCTGCTCTAAAGCTTGCATGTCGAGGCAAACTGGCCCAGCTTTTTCTCTCCTGAAGAAGAATACAATATACAAACAAGCTGTGTTTAAAATCAGAGATTGCTGAAGAGGAAGAAAAAAAAAACCAAACAAACCAGGAAAATAGGGAATCAGAGGGAGAAATGAAGAAAAGAAGTTAAAAAAAAAAAAAAAAAATCAGGTAGATGAAAATGACTGAGCAAATACCTAATGGGAAATGTGGAAAAAAATACTGTTTTTTTGTCTTTCAGCATTATCTTTCTCAGTTTACAAGACATGGTCTGTCAGGTGAAAGAATCCTGGTAGAGTTAAGGAAGGAGGAATTTTCTTCCTGGCCTCTCTCCTGACCTTTTCCGGAGCAGAGACAGAAATGACATCTAGCCCTGTCTATAGCAGTTGATGAACACAAGGCACATGGAACAACTCTAATGTGGGTGTCTGCTTTGTCTCACTAGCCCTGAACTGCAAAAATATGTTTGCGTGTAAAATGCACCCATACAACTGCATGTTGCACCAGCAGGACTCTGTCACCCATCTTATGCGAAAGAAAGGAGAAACTGAAGTTCAAAATAGCAGTGAATGAAGCCCCTGTAATTTGAATTTTCAAAGTTTGAAACACTGTTTCCATTTCCTCACACAGAGGATAAGCATCCCACTCCCCTCCAACCCATCCTCATTACTTACAATAAGTAAGAGACAGAGCTTTCCACAGTACTTGGGCGTGGGGTGCTGAAATCCACATTTACCATGTTGTCTGTACTCGGAGAACGTATAAATGCCAAGGAACCTCTACGTTCTCCCTGGCCACAGAAAGAAATGAGACATGTTACAGCTGAAAGCACCAAGGGCAAAACATGCATCAGAAAATGCAGATCATTTGTGAGGCTGCACTATGCAAACGACACGAAAAGCAGGATTGTATTTAGACAATGAATCACAGCATATCAGGGATTGGGAGGGACCTTGAAAGCTCATCCAGTCCAATCCCCCTGCTGGAGCAGGAACACCTAGAGCAGGTCACACAGGAATGCGTCCAGGCGGGGTTTGAATGTCTCCAGAGAAGGAGACTCCACAACCTCCCTGGGCAGCCCCTTCCAGTGTTCCCTCACCCTCACTGTGAAGAAGTTTTTCCTCATATTGAAGTGGAACCTCCTCTGTTCCAGCTTGCATCCACTGCAAATCTTTTGTAGATTTTAATTTCTTTATTTATTATTAGCAGGTCAGTAGACTTTTGCCAATAGAAATTATCCAGAAGACAGAATATACACAGATAGTGTTTGGACTAAGGTAGCAAAAGTCCATTTCCTTGTGTTATGAACTGTACTAAGATATAAGGAAAAGGGTGACTCTCCTAAAAAAATTAATAACCTAACTTAATCTGACATGACTGTGTGGGATCCAAGACATTACTGGGTAAAGTTTCTGAGGGTAAATCTGCATAGTTTAGTTACATATAGAGCCCTTTGCATCTGTTAAAGAGAAAAAATACTGTAATGAATCCATTGAACAGATTCAGCAGTGAATCTGAACAGAAACATCGTGCTCATCAACGTCCAAGACACTATCTAACTTTCTTCCTCCAAGTTGTAACCAAGAATGCACCATGAGAAAGAAAAGAAGTTCTTGAGCTCAAACAATCTGAAAACTACTGGGTAATTTTCAAAATCTCAAAAGGAAGTATTTGCTTATCTTGCGAACCACACCCCACTTTTCACACTAACATAATTTCTGAATTTCCTCTTATTTTCTAAATTCAGGTTTTGAAATTCCACGTTTCACTGGAAGAAGTCTGCCTGGCTGTAGCTCATTTTAAAAAAAAAAAAAAAGAGATGATTCTTAGTAATATCAGTTGTTGTAATATCAATCCTAGTCATAGCGTTTATTTTAATTGAAGAAATTAACTGGTATATCATGTAGCTGTGAAAATGAATTCAACTGGAGATTACAGGCATAGGTTATCACTTCAAAGATCACTGTTTAATGTGCTCCATTTTAAACTACCCTCTATCTTATATGAATACTGCATATTCGTGGTGATTTCAACTAAGGTGACTGGTTCCACACTGAAAAAGATCAGGAGTCCCTACACAATCTCTTAACATTGTTCCAGACTGAGAATGGTAGATATGCAGAAGGCCAGTAACTTTCTCCCATTCTGTAACTTTGTCAGAATGAGCTGATAGCTGTCCACTATTTTGGTCATATATCCACAGCCTGTGGAAGTGAGCTGCTTCAAATCAAATTTGTCATCACACAGAACCACTGTTTTGCAGGAGGCAGCCTCTGTCAATACTTTTAGAGAGACAGTAGTTTGCCTGATCTCTTTGGAATTACTGGGGCTGGGGAGAGGGGGGGGTCATGCAATGAATATAGAAACAGTTATTCAGTAAAATCCAACAGAAAAGTACACCAACATAAGTACAACATATTCATATATTCATAGTTGGACATCAGGCAATAATACTGAGAACTACAGCCAGGTGACTCAGACCCAAAATACATATAGAAAAAAATCACATATAGAAAAAGGAGTTTTCTTCTCCTGCAATATATCAACTTCAGGCTACATTATAAATTAAAAAAACAACCAAAGAACCAAACACCAAAAAAAACCAAACAAGCCAAACCCCAAACTATGCTATAATATGTCAACAAGCATTCATAAGTACCTCAGCCACGTAGCTAATTGCATCCTTCATGTTGAGTTCATGGAAAACATTAAGGATCTGGTCTCTTGATTTCTGAGCAGACCTTCTCATCAGCACTTTACTGAGGAATTTCCTGTCAAAATTGGCCCACCTGATAATTTAAACAAACTGTGTTAATGGCAACAAGCAATTTCAGTTTCACAGCATTTTTAGGTTAGCATAAATGGTATTTTTGTGAGATAAGCACTTTAAAAAAAACCCAAACAGTGAACACAGTAATGTGGGGGATTTGTGTTTTGAAGCTGCTTAATTAGCATTTTAAGAAAGTTAAGGAAAAGCCTGCTACAGAGCTATGCAGCTGTCACAACGCATTTAATAGGTTAACTTACCAAACACTACTACAACAGCAAGAGTGCTATGATTACAGTATCCCATTTCAGAGTCACTAGGACATTTTATACTCTGGGAGATCGTGCTACCCTATTTTTCCACTTCTGATTATGCATTGTTATATTTAATAGCTTCATTCTAAAAGTTTAATTTTCTTTCCTCCTTTGGAAGGGGATCTGCCTTTCCCCAGTTGTATTGTAGAACAGCCAGCCTAGAAAATCAGTTCACAGCAGCAGTGCCCTTCCAAAAGCACTTACAGAGGGCCTTATTGTTGCCATTGATGTGCTCTGGGGATTAGAATTGATGTATATTTTCTGTGATCTACACTTCCAGGCTTATCTGATAGTAAAATACCTGCCATCTGGTATTAAGGCTCCAGAAGATAAAGTCTGCTTTACTTTCATCTACCTTCCTCAATATCTTCTTGAAGCAACTTTGGAGACTACTCTTCAAAGTGATTTTATCCATCTTGCTCAATGGCAATTTTGAGTTTATGATTTTTTATTCAGATTGTTGGAAGCCCTTTCTGCTGTTAAACATTATTCACAGAGTTGAGAGCTACTCCTCTTCTCTAGACAGAACATCTGACAATGGCCATCTCTAGTTCATGCTGTCACACGTGGAGCACACCAGGGAGGATGCTGGGGGCTGCCATTTCTTTGAGGAAGCAGCACTTTCAGGCACACGTAGTCCAAAAGAAGCAGGCTTAAGATGATCTCATTCAAAATACATTAGTCATCAAACAACACACTCAACCATCAATCTACATTAAGCTACTCCTTCTCCCGTTACACAGGGAGATTACTTTCTAACATCCAAGAAGTCAAACTCTAACCTTCCACTTGAAAAATATGTAGCTCCATCTTCAAGACACTATTTCAAAAGCGGGGTTGTACTTCCCATAGCCTGCTAAAATTCATTCCCCCAAAAAAGTAAACTAAAAAGAGACCACATCTGGAATATTGTGTCCAGTTCTGGGCCCCTCAGTTCAAGCGGGACAGGGAACTGCTTGAGAGAGTCCAGGGCAGGGCTACCAAGGTGATTAAGGGAGTGGAGTATCTCCCATAGGAGGAAAGGCTGAGGGAGTTTGGTCATCTCTTGAGCTTGGAGAAGAGGAGTATGAGGGGTGACCTTATTAATATTTATAAATATGTAAAGGGTGAGTGTCAGGAGGATGGAGCCAGGCTCTTCTCAGTGACATCCAATAATAGGACAAGGGGCAATGGGTGCAAGCTGGAGCAGAAGAGGTTCCACTTCAATATGAGGAAAAACCTCTTCACAGTGAGGGTGAGGGGACACTGGAAGGGGCTGCCCAGGGAGGTTGTGGAGTCTCCTTCTCTGGAGAATTCAAAATCCACCTGGATGCATTCCTGTGTGCCCTGCTCTAGGTGTTCCTGCTCCGGCAGGGGGATTGGACTAGATGATCTTTCAAGGTCCCTTCCAATCCCTGATATTCTGTGATTCTGTGAAAAATTTAGGCCAAGTGAATGAGGATATTCTATTTGGGATGCATTGTGTAAAGTCTTCACTGTGTAAATGAACAAAAGAGCAAAAGGAAGTAAAGGAGACTGGCCCTGTAACTGGGTACAGAAAGGTGAGCAATTCTGCTTGAGCTCAGATACAATCTAGCTCTAGCCTAGGAGCTCTAGAGTTATCTGAGCATAAAGCTAAACCTCACCTCATAAACTCAGCCTCTCGGTGAGGCTTCGTGGATTGCTCTGCAGAAAGCTGATGCAACCACATGGCTTTTGGTTTGGAGCTGGCATGTTGAGTCACCAGGAGGGTAGCAGGTCAGAACTGTGACTGTAGCTATAAAATTACTTGACTCCAGGGAGAGAACTGCCTAACCTTGACCTTCTTAAAGACATACACATTTAATGTCCTTTTGTCACATTTATTTTTCTAGATCACGTAAGGTGGCCCATCACCATGGTAACTCTTCACATGTACTTTAAGGAAAATGGTGTCTATTATCTTTTGGCTGAGTAGTCTCTCAGGATGAATCAACTATAAACAGAGATGGGGATGACAATGGTCCATAATTTTCATCATTGGATTTAAACTATTTGAGTAATTTCAGAACACCCTCTGCCATCACTTCCAGACGTGTTGAACACATCCTTTTTAGAAATAAGATCAACAACTAACACAGGACTAGCTGAGTCTTTTTAGTTTCTCTACACATACAAATAAATGAAATGAAATGAAGAGAAGGACCAACATTAGCATTTTAGGTTCAATTTTGTGCAAATGGCCAGTTCTCAAATCTTTAGAGACTGGTCCCTGGATGTGAACAGACATTTTTAAAGGCCTAGGCTGAACTGTGGTAGAGAAGGAAAAGATTTCAGTTGTAGGGGACAAAAATAAACTACTTTCACATTTGCCACATTTCCAGTATTTTCAGTATATAACCTTTTAAATTACATTCTACATCCTTGCTGTCCCTGAATTCACTGCCTGAAAGAGTCATAATATCCAGATAAGATTTACTAGTGGTATTTCAACATTCCACGTTAGTTACTACTTACTTGTCTCTCAGATAATTATGTCCTATTTGTCCAGAAATGTCTTCTATAGCAGAAAGAATGTGATCAAAAGCCTAGAAAAGTGAAAGGAGAATTAGTATCTTTACAGAAATGAAAGGCATAATTAGAAAATAGCTCAATTTGTCAAATTAGAAAAAGTTAGCCCAGAATACTTTTATTGCTGTTAAGCAGGTTTTTTTTCCTCATTTACAGGGGGAATTTTACATTTCCCATATACTACTGTATGCTTTTCTTCAAAGGTCCTGATCTTTCTAACCAGTTTCTAACTGATTCACTACCTATTCTTGAATTACAAGGGTCTCAGCAAGAAGGTACTTAAGCCCCCATTTTAACATTCAAGCCTCTTTATCCACTCGTTTTACCATCTCTATTTCTGCCCTATGAGGTACATCAGCCTGTATTAGTGTCATTGACTAAAACAGCTGAAAAATTTCCTTAGTCTTTCTTTTCAGATGCTCCAGGAATCCATACTTCCCTCAGAGTAGAAGTAAACACCATTCTTTTGATATAGTGAGAAAAATCCCGTACTTGGTATATTAGATGGCTGATTAAAATCCCAAGGTTTGTAACTCTAGATTCAAACTAAGGCAGCCACAGATAAAATTTGGTCTTTTTCTGTATGTGGTAGTTAACATTTCACCCTGAACATTGGAGCAATCGCTGCAGAGCATACAGCATGCTAGGTTTAGAAGAAAATGGGTGATATGGATTATTCCTGAATATAATATTAATTACTGCCTCAGGAGATACCTGACATGGAAGCGGAGAAAATTACAACTGATTTGTCTTCCTTAGACTCCCTGAGAGGAGACAGTGCTCATTCTTGCTGAAGGCTGCAATTCATACAGTTCTAGGAACCCTGTGCCTCCTGAAACTGTAGCTGCTAGAATATTCTGGAAAGTGGTGAATCAGTACATACAACTTTGCAAAATGTTAGGATTAACGTTACTGCTTGGCCTGCGCTACTAACTGAGAGGTAAAGGGATATCCCTTAAATGCAGACATTTAATTTCTTCACCTGGGGGGAAAAATCCTGGTTTTCAAATAGTAAAACATTGGAATGGAAATTGGAATTTGAATTGCTGGGTAACAAAAGCATAACATATTTATTCAGTACAAGAAGTTCTCAGAAACAAACTCTGTCCATCACTAAGTTGTTAATTCACTTCAGGTAAGCTCCAATGTGAAAACAGACAAGATTAGAAGCTCATACAAGAATGTGTTAAAATACTCAATGTCGGATACCTGTGTGACTCTGAAAGGTAGATGAATTAAAGAAGGCCATGAAGGGTATGAGATAAGCTTCTGTCCTTTAACTTATACTTGTATTGAAAATGTGCGTTTTCTTTTGCTAAATAAAAACTTCATAATGTTGTGTGAAAGTGAACGGGAAGAGATATTTTAAAAGGTTCAGTAAATGCATGTGCACACAAAGCACTCACACTGAAGTAAAACTATCAACGTTGATCTGGAATCTGAGTATAGAAGTGAGAGTTGTACTGGGCAGCAGGCTACCTTTCTATGTACTATGCAGGCTACAAAACCTGGTTTTGTATCTTGTCCATAAATATAAAATATTTAAGAAGGAAAAATAAAACTTCCGTGCTCTTTGCCCAGTGGTTCTCAATCAAACATTCTCCTCCTTCAGGTCAAGAGAAAGAAGAAAATTCCAGCCACGCTGCTTCCCCAGTACTGTCAGCCCTGTTGAATTCTCAAGTGAAAGACCAGAACCTTCAGTCCAGTATCCCCTCACAGGACTCAACCTAAAGATAAATTACAGCCTACAGATAACTTTTGATATGTTTGAAGGTTTATACACTTGAAATTTGATTCCCCCCTCTTTTTTTTTTTTTCCTGTTAAGGCACTCTGTAAAAATCCAAAAGGTACCATAGTTTTGTTTAAAAATATCTTACCCTGCCATGAAGCTTCTCATTCAGTTTTGGCTCTCTGTGTTCAGTTTTTTTCACTTTCAGCCACTGTACCAGAGGCTTGATAGTCAGTCCCTAGGGATTGAAGCATGATAATAAATACTTAGGAATTATCTTAGACTTTCCTCCACCCAGTCATTGTTAAAAAGAAATAGAGCATTTTTCTATGTTGTATGGAGGTTCTCATACTTCTGCAGCTCATCTCTGTCCGCTTTTGAAGATAAAATAATGTAGTGCCCTCAGCTCCTGTTACAAAGGTCTGAAAAGACACCAAACAGTGGAAAAAAAAATCTCCTATAAGAAAAATATGATGGTGGAAGTGTCAGAGTGTTTTGTGTACCACTGAGTGTACTATTTTCTGCACATATTAGTTGTTTATGACCACAATTATACTTTCCATAGTAAATCTGAGAAAAAATTCCAAGCTGTTATATACTGGGATATCTGCATTTAAATTAACATTGTTTTTTTACCCCAGAAAATACTGTTTTGTTTGGATTCTAAATACTTTCTTGTCCCACTCCTCACGGAAAAGCTTTAGAATTTTAAAACTCGGGCTTAGGCTCAGGTGGATCAGCTTAATGACTGTATTTGCCCGTAAAAAGGACTGTTCCCTATAGTTACTCACATGCAGTGGAGGGTGTTAACCTGATATAAACTTGAGCGCTATTAATATCAAGCAGCTAAGACTGAACATTTTTTAGCACAGAGGAAATTGTGTTTTGTCCCTTGCGGTGCTGTATGAAAACATAAAATAGGATCTTTGTTACTAAAATTACAAATTCAATTATGCTTTCAGTTCAGTGAAACAATATGCAACCTTCAGCTGAGAACTGCTTTAAGCAGCCAGTACTTTTCGGGGACTCCTTCTCCTTGCAAGAAGCACGCTTTAAGAAGTTGAATTACCTGGAAAATAACAGTAAAAAACACAACAATGATAGTTGTGCTGACAAAGAGGTTTTTATCTTTCACTTTGTCGCCATCCAGAAGCGCAACCAGAGCAAAAGCAACCGCTCCACGTAGTCCACCATAGGACATCACCACCTGGTCTATGATCTCCAGCTGGACCATTCTGTAGTGGTTAAGAATCCATGTCTGTAAAACTACACCTATAAAAAAAAAAAAACAAATGCCAGCATGTCCAGAAATACCCTTATGAAATGTCAATATCCCTGCTGTGTGTACCAGAACCAGTACCACCAGTCTGCTTTCATAACAATTCTTTACACCATTGTTGAGAGCAGGCCCTTTAAGAGGGAGTTACTGAAAGGGCTTATATGCAAATAAGTGGAAGTAAGCAACGAAATGAAAGCGAAACAAAGTGTAGGAAGCAGCAAATGACACAAATGTTGCAGCCAATCATGGGGAAACTTTAAGCGAGTGGAAAGTGCGTGAAAAGCTCGTGGACAATATCCCTCTCCCTATCCGAAATGTAGTGCCTAGCGAATGAGGACCTGTGACTCTAGAACAAACTGTATATCTGCCTTCTGACTGGATTGTACTGCTTTCTGGTTGGAGAGCCTTCTGATTAAAGCTGAAGCTGTTCTACCAATCATCTGGGTTGCGTCTGGCTTCACTGCTCCTGGCCGCGGGACACCATCTACTTCTCCCCCTGTATTGCTGCGCTGCTAAGGAGGGCAGACCCACTTGGTACCTTTCCCCTTTATGTTTAGCCAAAGGAATTAGATGAAGCTTCTCTGAGGCAGAAGCTCTTCTCAGAGCATGGCCCTCTGACATAAGCACTGCAGGTGAAGTTCTGCTCTTTCCTTTGAAATTTGCAGTCGAGAAATAATAGAATTTCTAGCACCACTTCAGTGACATGTACAGGGTCTCTTGTAGGAAGAGAAATGGGTTGAAGCAGTGTTGATTTAGGGAGCAGGTGTTATACTCTTTACAAATCACCAGAAATTACATTTATGTCAGTGTCTGATGAAGGCTTATGTTCCTATGCTTACATTGCCTTCAGGTGAGATGCTCCCTGCTTTGGAAGGCCCAAAATTCAAGTAACCAGAGTCTCCCTGAAAAGGAAAACAGCTTCACCATTCCTGAGAGTGGTGCAGCCTCTATGTCCCACTCAGCAGGCCAGGGCTGTTAACCAGCACAAAAGAGACATTTTTCTCTTTGGAGAACTCTGAATGCGTGCTGAGGGTACAGTGTCTTGTACATATCACTGTAAGCGAGGCCTCTGGTGGAGGGGACCTTGAAAAATAATTCTTGCCACTGATGTGGTTCTTCCAAGGGTATGAAAACTGGGATTATATAAGGCCTGATATCATCAAGTCTTTGGTAATTTATCAAGTACTAACCTCAATTACTTTAATGGATGCATATTATCATTGCTGAATATTTACTATTTAATTATTGATCCCACTTGTTACAGGACTGTTAACCCCTCATTTCAGCAACACAAGTGACAAAGTCAAAAAACTTGCTTGAACACCTCATGGGCTTCAGTGGGTTCTGAGAGGTGGCTAAATGAAGGTTACAGACTGTTCAGAAAGGAAGACATGGGGCCAGGCCCTTCGTTCAGCCCAGGAATCTCTAGACAGAACAAGAATACTGAGTCTAAGAAAACTGCCAGCNTGAGAAGAGACCAGCACCAACCTCTCTACAATGCCCTTTCAAGCATTTGTAGAGAGTCATGATGAGGTCTCCCCTCAGCAATCCTCCTCCTCTTCCTCAGACTAAACAGTCCCAGCTCCCTCAATTGTTCCTCGTAAGATTTATTCTCCAGGACCTTCACCAGTACCATTACCAGCCTCTGTACTCGCTCCAGCACCTCCAGATCTCTCTCTTGCGCTGAGGTGCCCAGAACTGGACACAAGACTCAAGGGGTGGCTTCACCAGTGCTGAGTCCAGGGGGACAATCACCTCCCTGTTTCTGCTGGGCACACCATTTCTAATACAAGCCAGGATGCCACTGGCCTTCTTGGCCACCTGGGCACACTGCTGGCTCATGTTCAGCCGCTTGTCAACCAGCACCCCCAGGTCCTTTTCTGCCAGGCAGCTCCAGCCACACTTCCCCAAGCCTGTAGCCATCCATGGGGTTTGTGTGGCCCAAGTGCAGGACCTGGCACTTGGCCTTGTTGAAGCCCATGCCATTAACATGGGTTGTCCTTGTAAATACCCTTTATTTGAATTTGATTCCCAGCTGTAAGTACACACACCAAAACACTATGAATTACTCTCTAAGAAGTACTTCATTCTGTGCTTTTTGTGTGTGTGTGTGTGTGTGTGTGTGTGATTTTAACCCCTTCGCCATTCCACAAAATAATGATTAAACAGAAGAACTACGTAGTTGGGCAAATCATCATTGGTATTTTGAAATGTTTGCAAACTTATATAAGCCCAGTAAATTGACAGTAGGTAATCCCTACCTGCCACAGTCTTATTTACTCAGTTTTTCACCAGCCCCTGAGAATTATTTCTTAAGCTAGAGAACCTGTGGTGTAATTATGTACGATCTTACATCACTGTGTGTCTCAAAGCTGAAGTCAACCATAAAATTAGCTTAAGACAATCTTTTTATTACTAAATTGAAAGAGCTGAAAGAAAGATAGGGCTGACAGGCCTCACATCTTTTGTTAGGCTGCAAGTTAAAAAACAAAGTCCATTTCACTGGGAGATTTTCCCAATGCCATGTGCTATGTCAACAAAGGGTAGCCATTCATGTCATCTGCTGGGCTAGTCATATCCTCACACGTCAACAAAAGTGAAATCCTACCACATTTTCAGCATGTGATGAAGCTTACTGTAGAGATCTACCCTCCTAACCCCAAACCAACCATAAATTTAACTCAAATAAATGGTATATGTTAAAAGGAACAAGTCTAGAACTCTAAATTAAGTTTTTGATTTTTTTTTCTAAAGGACTATGTGATTGCATCAACAATACAATGCAAGGACAGTAAGAAGATCATTCCCTTACCAATAACTCTGTACACTGAGATGAAGACCAGAGTCAACAGAATAAAAGCTGTATTCCAAGTCCAGATTGCGGGATTTACAGCTGAAATTCCCAGGAACATGAAGATAATAGTTTCTGCTCCACTGGCCATCATTTTCATGGTATATCTTACAGTTGTAGAAGATTGTTCAGAGATGTTTGCCTTGACATATTTCTGACAGCAGATGCCACAGAAAGTTATCCTTTTAAGGAAAAGAAAAACAATTGTTCAGAAAATACTATTATTTCCATCTGTCTACACTATCCACATAGTGATAAACCCCCACCATTAATTCCTAAAAAAAAATAGTACACTTAGGAGCCATTGTGTTCACATTTACCTAGTCTGATCTATATAAAAAGTATTAATGTTTATAAATATGTAAAGGGTATCAGGAGGATGGAGCCAGGCTCTTTTCAGTGACGTCCAATGAGAGGACAAGGGGCAATGGGTGCAAGCTGGAGCAGAGGAGGTTCCACTTCAATATGAGGAAAAACTTCTTCACAGTGAGGGTGAGAGGACACTGGAAGGGGCTGCCCAGGGAAGTTGTGGAGTCTCCTTCTCTGGAGACATTCAAAACTCGCCTGGACGTGTTCCTGTGTGACCTGCTCTAGGTGTTCCTGCTCCAGCAGGGGGACTGGAGTAGATGATCTTTCAAGGTCTCTTCCAATCCCTGATATTCTGTGATCTCAAACATTCATCCTGGCATGACTCCAAGAGGTCTGAAGACAGCGTTTAATTAATCATAACAAACCTTAATTCTCTTCAGATTACTGTACTGCTTTACATGCAAAATTTTAAATCTTGTTTACATTAGGCATAATCTTAAACTGCTGATCTCTTTGAAGTACAATTTTCAGATCCTGAGTACTTTCACTGTAGCATCTACAAACACAACATGCAAAATTGAGAAGAAAGATTTGTCAGGAATCACTGGAAACTAAAAGAAGAAAGACCATAGGGCCAAAGGGGCAAGATTTAGGCAAACCTTAACAGGCCAGTCAAGACAGTGAGAGCAGAAAATAATGGAAATTCACATCATGCCTTAGAAAAATATTGGTTTAATTACAAATTAGAGGGAAAGATGTCAATGCAAATGGACAACTGTTAGTTATTGAAGTATTATTAGTCACAGAGAGGAAAGAGCTGAGGCTGTATTTTGCAAAGAAGTTCTCACGTTGAGCAGCGGATACTGGGAAACTTGCATGCCCTTTCAAGGCTGAATGACAGTATTTGCAATCTATCTTTCAAGGCTGAATGACAGTATTTGCAATCAAGGGAGGTGATTGTCCCCCTGTAGGGAGGTGATTGTCCCCCTATAGGTAGGTGATTGTCCCCCTGTACTCAGCACTGGTGAGACCGCACCTTGAGTATTGTGTCCAGTTCTGGGCACCTCAGCACAAGAGAGATATCAAGGTGCTGGAGCGNAGAGTAGGGCTGATGGTTGGACTTGATGATCCCAGGGGTCTCTTCCAATCTAAATGATTCTATGATTCTATGATTCTATTCTCTATTGCAGTGTGAAGACAGTAATATTCAGCATAAGCTTCACGAGTCTCATATTCTATAGCACTCCTATATAATTTAGTTCATTCTTTGCAAGGTTTTTAAAAACCGTATTCCTTTTCCAGCCCCTTTACCGGCAGTAATAAAAAGAGACTTACGCAAGGATGGCGGAAAGAGAAAGCATCTCTGCTGTGAGGTAGGACAGGTAGGAAATGATAAACACAAATCCTGGTTCAATGATTCTCACGTGCTTGGTGAAACGACTGACCAACGAGAGCAGGAATGCAAAGAAAATGCCAACCAGCGTCCCCCCCAAGCTCACCACGAAGAACGACACTGAAAAACAAAACCAAAGACATCTTAAATGGTAGAAATGTCAAGGGTTTGAAGTAGTCGTCTTCCATTGCATGGCCAGTGATTCAGAGAAAATTCTGGAGCAAACATGAGAAATTATTTCTAAAATGCAACAGGATAAATTGCTTTGGACCACTTGGTGTGCCAAGGCAGCATTCTGTAGAAAAAAACAAGGTTACTTTCTGTTAAGACTTACCGTTTTAGGCTTATTCCAAACCCACTACATCTCTTTGAACAACTTTTTCCCCACATTCTGCCAAGTGCCTTTCCAAAAGCATGTTATAGAATATGCCAGAGTCACTGGTAAAACCTTGATTCCTAAGGTAACGCAGCATCATGTCATACATGGAATGGGAAACAGTGACTAACTTTTTAGGTGACTAGCACTTCCTGATTGTCACTGGCAAACTGTACTTGATGGCAATCAGTGACAAGGCATGAGAATGCCCATATGCAATCTCAACTTTCCCAGAATGCAACAAAAGGCTGAAACTAAGGACATGCTCTAAAACACAAAGAAAAGATGCAGAGCTGTCAAGTTTGGTGCTCTTAATGACCAAATTCCACATATGTTGAACCTGCTCAAAAGAAAACAGATTTGGTTAAGTTTCCCAAATACACAGGAGTTACATTCACTTATATATTTAAGATGTGCGTCTGTGCCACAGGAGTGTGGGAACATGAGTGACAAGGGAAAGGGCTGAAAAATAACAGTAACTGACAGCATAAGCATAATATTTTGTTTAAAAGTCTGCACATAAATACATCTACATATCTCAATGATGTGACAGAGAATTAAATTCTACGCACCTATGCCTTTGACACACTCGATTCCCGTCACGTTCTCTGGACCTATTGCGACAAAAGTTTCAAACACATTGTACAGCACCTGAAAAGACAAGCAGACTAACTTAATATTTGCTCCTTGAGTTAGCCTATTAAAATAGTCTCATTATAGAGACATTATGCATTCTGAAAATTATAAGTGCCTGAGGGAGATTCTATGTGGAGGGAGAGGTTTTTGCAGATTTTTGAATTTTTCAAATGGAAAAAATGTGGTGGAGCAAGAAGAAACAAAAATTTTTTAAAACACCATTTTCCATTTCTTATTTCGGTGTGATGTCTATAAGAAGCACTGGTATATCTAAATGTTTTTTTCTAAAGCACTTCTGACTCTAAATTCCAGGTGTTTGGTGGATTTTATTTAATTGTCTGTATAAGATAAATAAGATATTTAATAAGATGCTAATAAGATACCAGATTGGGATAGGTTGAGCATAGGTAAAATAAGTCAAACAGAGAAGAGAATAAACTATAATAACTGTACTAAAGCTTTTAAAATAATTAGCTAGCAGTGACAGTGCTGAAAGTAAAGAACTCATCTTATTCACACCCCTGCCTAAGGAAGTTTTGTATGAGCAGGATTCTTGACACATGCCTGTTTGATCTATTCTTAACTCCTCCAGTGATGGAGGAGACCTTTACTATGGCTTTCTCAGCTCTCCTCCTTGCAGCTAAGCCGGTTAATTCCGACCATGTTTACTCCAGTCATGGGGTCCAGGTTACCTTGTTCTGCAACAGTAGTCTTTGACACATTTACGTTTAAAGAATGCCACATCATCCACTTTCATTTATCCTCCAGCCTTTCTTTTTCAAGGTGAGAACTCCAGTTGTTTCAAACTTTTTCTTAGGCTCTGCTTTCTGACTTTTGATCACACTTACCCTTCTCTTCTGGGTTTTCTTCAACAATCAATCAAAATTTCTTTTATTTATAGAGTGAGTGCTTGTATTAATTTCACAGTAAAAAATCGTTTCTTTCTGAAAGCCAGTGGTGTTGATCCTTGAGTTCATCAAGGTTTTAGTTTAATATTTGTTTCTGTTAATACCCCAAATGTACTAATGAGACTGCTATCTACAGGTATTCCTGGAGGCCCTAAATACCATTTTCAAATTCATGTGAGCAGTGAGGCTGCTGCCAGTGCCTTGCTGCCTTGCTTACAAAAAATTTAATCACTGAGCCTTTTGGACATGCCTTATCCTCCTTTAAAGATATTCAGGAGCAGGAGAAGATGATCCAAGGAAAGAACTGAAGCTCCATAGCAACTCAGTTGCATATCATCTTTCTACCAGGATTTCCTGGTCCTGGCCCACTGTACTACAAACCCCCCGACTATTCTATTCTGAGAAAAAAATTATGTGGAAAGAAAAGGCATTTCAGTCAAAATTACAACATCAGTAGAAATTAAATCTATTAAAATTTTCTTTTCTTTCTTAATGAAAAAACCCAAACCAAACCAAAACAACCAGACCAAAAATTTATCTTACCAAAAAAATCCAAACCAATTCAGAAACTTTCTAAAATGTCCCACAGTTTTGCCCAAATAGGGTTTTCATTTTTTATCTGTTTGAAAAATCTCCAATTGAAGTAAGAGGGGGAACAGGTATAAGGTCTTTGGTGAGTATTATCTCACCATCTGTATAGCTGAGGTACACATATAGATTATGGACATAGGGGCAACATGCAGAAAAGAGTGTGTGCATTAAAAAACAATAGCAAAAAAAAGGGCTTAAAATCTCTGGAACTAATCTCAGTAAGTCATGAAAGCCATACTCGAACAACAGCGGCAAATAAAATGTACACACTTGAAACTTCATCCATGCTTGTGCTCACCCAGCCCAGGACTGTATATTTTTATGTGACTTACTGGCTCCAAGTAGCTTTCGTGCTCAAACATTTAATCTTTGTTTGTAAGCAAGACAGAGAGCACCATGAGGACAACTAGCCCATGAGTAGATACTGTAATTCATTTAAGTGGAAAATACCCTTCAGAGGAAACCCTCTAGAGTCTGGGATATATTTGGGATATATTCTTTACTTACCACAGTTACAGCATCATTCAGAAGTGATTCTCCAAAAACAATGATGAAGAGAACTTCATTGACATGGACTTCTTCAAACACTGCCAGAACAGCTACAGGATCCACAGCAGCAATCAGGCTGCCAAAGAGGAGGAAGTCTAGCAGTCCAGAATGCAGTGGGCCTTCAAAAGCAAAGCAAACAAAGCATGAGCAGAGTCAGCTCTGTATCACCTATAGTCATAACAGCCTGTGATGTCACAGATAATGCAAAATCCTTTAAAACAGGGCTCCTAAGACATCAGCTGGAAAGCATGGCACAGAAACTACTTAACTTCTGCATTGTGTCATCTTGCATCCTACAAGGTTTTTTGGGTCCAGCATGGGCCCATGCAGCTCAAATTTGACTCTGGGAGCAGCCATTATGGCAAGGTACTTGAGATAAGTATTTCCAGATCTGAACTGGTTTTGTATTTGTGTGTAGCATGCTTTATCCAACATGAGTGAATTATCTCAGGACAAACAAGAATTGACAAGATGTACTCTTGGAGTAAACATTCCAAAACACTACATGCCACAGGCAAAATGTGACTCTTGGTCGCTAAGAACTGCTACAGCGGGGCTTAATTCCACTCAGGGCAGTTAAACCCCACTTGGGGCCGCCTTATTCAAGTAGACATTCAACCATTGGGGTATTTAAGCCATGTGTTCCCAAATGATGATTTGTGAGGCCACTTTAAATTCTTCATAAGTGGACCATAAAAATAGATGAAGGACTGAAACATGTCTTGTCATGGTTGTGTTGTAGCCTATTAAGAATTTTGGCAGTGATTTCAAAAGTTTTGGAACTACAAAACTCTGGTGACAAAGTAACCCAGCATTTATTTAAATTTTTAAATCTTCTTTTAGTTGTTAGGATTATTATTTATTTCAGCTATGCAAACAGACTGAGACAAGCATCACTGTCATTTTAAAAGTAACATAGAAGGGCAACAAAACTGGTGAGGAGTCTGGAGCACAAGTCCTGTGAGGAACAGCTGAAGGAGCTGGAATTGTTTAGTCTGGAGGAGGCTCAGGGGAGACCTCATGGCACTCTACAACTTCCCGAAGGAAGGTTGTGAAGAGGAGGGGGTCAGCCTCTTCTCCCAGAGAACTCATGACAGGATTCAAGGGAATGGCCACAAGTTGCACCAGGGGAGAATTGAGATGAGATGTCAAGAGAAACTTTTTCTCCCCAAGAGTGGTCAGGCACTGGGATGGCCTGCCCAGGGAGGTGGTGGAGTCCACCATCCTGGTGGTGTTCAAGAACCGTCTGGATGAGGTGCTATGAGACATGATTTAGTAGCTCAGTGGGTAGGTGACAGGAGGATGGTTGGACTAGATGATCTTGTAGGTCCTTTCCAACCTTGCATTTCTGTGATTCTATGATTCTATAAAAGGGAGAGCCACAAAGATGGCTTTGCTTAGTTTCCCAAGTATCTTGCAAAATTCATCATCTTAATGCAACCGAGAGCAGTATCCCAGTCACTTTTTCTGGGGAACAGATTTTTGAAAGGGTAGAAAGCAAAGTTCCCTTTGTATTCACTAATGGATGGAGGAGGCAGCAAGGTTCGTTAAGAGGTGATGAAGCCCAACAATATATGCAAAAGAGCAAAGAAGGTGTATGTTGAGAGTTCATACTTGTGAACACAGTGGTCATGCCCAAAATTAATAGACAGCTGTACTGGGCATGATTTCTACAGGTGAGGGAGAAATCCATCTGATTAAATTATTTGGAAGCCTGAGTTAGACAATGACAGTAGCTGTAGCCAAAGGATCAATATTGCCAGTAAGGTACTTCCAGAATACGGCCACTCCTCTAGCAAGAACTCTTATGAGATAATTCTTCAAATCCACAATGTTTAGTGCTTGGTAGGTGATTGAAACATAAACGAGATTCCAGATAGTTTTGATACCAGATGGCATGGGCATATTTACTCAAGAGAAGGACAATTAGGGACAGAAGTAGACAACACCCTGTTGTGCACGACAACGGTCAATTATCTGGGGGAACTGCAGAAGTACGTATTCTCTTAGCTTGTGCCTGCCAATCAGATCATCTACAATGTTCTCCAAACAGCTTACAGGGACCTTGGTAAGGCCCTGAAAACAGAAATTCACAGTTTGCAGAGACATATAACTACTTTATATTTTCAAGAAGAGAAATAGTCTTCTTCACTCTTGGACCTGTTGGGCTGTGAATGAGGACTAAATTTGTCCCTTTTAGTGAGGGAGCTGAAGTCAGTGCCAAAAATTCTGAAAACAGCCTTGAACCTGAATCTAAATAATGGTTCCATCAAATATTGTCCTTCTGTCCTTCTCTGCCATGCTTAAGAAGGGAACAAGCCCAATGACAATAACTATCAGATACCAGGATACAATAGAACATAAGCTTTTAAAATAAATTGGCTTACTGAGATTGCTTATCTTTTTTATATGTTACCAATTATAATCATTGGTACATTCTTTGAAGACTTGCAGAGCTAGTGAGCAAATATTTATGGAAAGGTTAGGACACATCCACAATTCCTACAAAGCAGTGCCAAGAGGCATGAGGTTTCTAGATCAGGCTCTTATATAGACTGATAATGCAAGTTATTTCCAAGCGATACATGACCTTTGCTTCATCCAGCTCACCAAATTCTGCATAGCAACAACTGAGCAAGGTAAGTTTGCTGGGACCAGCTCAAGACTTCTACACATACTCAGCCTGTTGTTGCGTTTTAGTTTTCAAGCTGACTGGTGAACAGTTAGGTGCAACCAGCCAGGAAGATTCAGGATTAGATACTTCTTCCTATTCTGTGAAAGCAGACTGGCATGGCTGTTAGTTAATAGTGAAGCTGCCCATCTTTTAATTTCACTTCTAAAGAAGGATTTCTTGGTTATTATCACCTTCTCTCTTTTTCTTCTGCAAATTATAGTATCTATAAGGACACTGAATGCAAACAATGAGGCAGCTTTATATTTATTTATTAAAAAATCCATGCAATCCAATTTGGATTGTGCACTCTCATATTGGTGGACCATTTATGGTAAAGTTGGAAGGAACTTATTTTTAGTCCATCTTAGTCTGTAGTGGATATACATCCCTACATATAATGACAGTGCTTTTAGCATTATTACTCTAATTGTAGAAAAAGTGAGGTAGGAACAGCTATATGCCATGGAGTTTCAACCAGAGGTCTCTATGAACTCCTCTACAAATGGAGTATGTCAGCGCTCTATCTTCAGCTAAATCCCAACAGCAAGGCCTTTCACAAAGTGTGGTGCTAGATCTTGCTGACATCTTGGAGGTCAAGGCGATGTATTTAGTGGATTAGTGAGTGTGTGTCATGTGGATGTTTTAAAGTCCTACTTAGCTTTCCTGGAGAATGACATAGTTTGAATCGGGGACAGGCTTCTCTGGCCTTTTCCATAGCTGAAATTAGAACTCTAGTAGGTTATAATACATCTTGATGGTAAATACAGGTCCTCTCAATATACCTATTAATGCTCATACCATACATTTAAATTCAGCAGGCATGTCAGGTTATTGTTTGTCTTCGTTAATATCCCTATTTTTCAGCTTGCAGAGCTTTAGCTGTGACCTGTGGCGGGGGCTGGTTCCCCTGTTTAGTTGTAAACTCAGAGTTCTAGTATATACTGGCACTGAAAGATTTGCATAATGATGAAGCAAAACACGTAGCCGTCAAACCCAGCTTTCACAGGTAGTCAAGAACTCCTTAGGGGTTGGAAAGCGATAGGAAGAGTGTGTCATACCTACACACCCACTCAGCAACCATTGCTTACTTAATATTCAGACTGACTGAAGGAAGACAGTTCCATTTCACAGGAACTTTGAAGGTTTCTATCACACTAGAAAGAAACAACCCCTTCAAAGTGTGTTTTTGTCCAGATGTCCTTTAGCAGAATGAATTCTGAGCTTTATCCTGAGAGTGTGCACAAACATTTAGAACAGGGAAATATAAGAGACACTGGTCCAAGTTCCTTTTGTGCTTGCTTTGGAGAAGATTTCTCAGACCATTCTTAAATTTGGTAATAGTATTACAAATTGCTCCTGCTAGAACTGGATTTTTTTGCTGAAATGACTTGTTAAGTTGTAAAGTATCGCCCATCTAACAGCTGGGATACAGTACAAACTTACCCATTATTCCTGTCTGATAGACACCATAAAGAGATAAACCAGTTGTGGCAGCATTCCATATTGTCCCGATGACGGCATACAAAAGGATGGAACCAAGATTTCCAAAGAACAATCTATTCGGCATGAAATATCCAGCATCCAAAACAATGGGGGGCAGCAGATAGAAGAAAAACGCAGTTGGTGTAAGGGTGAAGGAGGCAATGTGGTCTGCTGCCCATACGATGCCACCGAGGAGGAGACCAAGAACAATTAGTAGAGCACTCTCTGGAACCACCCGAGTGACTTTGTTGGACAAGTGGAAAACTGCAAAGAAAGAGGAAAACAATTTGTCAGAATTGGACTGGAGAAACAATTTGAACAACTGTTGTTAGCCTTTTGGCTTCACACAAACTTCCTGATTTCGTTGTTATTAGACCCAAAAGCTTACATGGAATGCATGGAATGCATACATAGTCAGAATCCAATAAAATACAATTAAAAGGTTGATTTTCAGATTTTATGCAGTGTATTTCAATTTATAGGAAATCGATATTCCATGGCATTTCTTTCCTTTATTGGATTATCTTCTCTATACAAGATCTTTTTAGGGAAAGATGGGGTTTCTCCGTAAAGCAGAAAGTGCAGACTGAAAAGAAATGGTAGAAGTGCTGGAATTGTATGGCTTTATGGTTTATTTCTGTATCTAGAAACACATCTCTGGCCTCCCAACATTCGTTTTTAAGAATGATCAGTGTACTAGCAGGTTTACTGGAGGATGGGAGAAGAATGCTCAAAGAAGAACAGGTTTCAAGATAACTCTTTTTAAATTCATGAAGAACATTGTATGACAATGTAGCCTGCAGCAGGAGCAGATTCACAGAATACCCCTTTGGGGTCTTTCCTTCAGAATCTCCCTAGTAAGCTTTTCAGTTAATTCAGAGGTGTTCTGGGGAAATGGGGGCTTTAATGGTGCCTTTTTCATAGACAGATACATTAATGGGAAATGGTTCAGCAACAGGCAACTTTCTTTTGTTTATACAGGGTCATACAATCCGTATCTTATCAAATCTATTCATAGAGATGAACAGTATACAGTGCTTTTATAGAAAAACATGTAATGGTATGGTGTGGAAAGACAAACTAGGCAATAATTAGAGAGAGAGAAAACTACAGAGTGATGTGAGCGAACCTACTAAAGAGACAGGAGGATGGCAAGGCCAAGACAGAAAAAATAGTCTGTTCAAGATGACAGAAAGACAAGTAAGACTGCAAATATATGTGGCAACATATATTTTTTTATAGTACACTTGATAGGTATCAAGAAAAAAAACCAACATACCACCAACAAAAAAAGAAAACAACCGAGAGAAGAGCAGAGCGAAGTCAACTCTACAAAAAAATTGGAACATGAAAAAGTAGGAGGTGGCAAGGCATCATGAGCTCAGGTGAGCTAACTGACTTTCTTAGGTTTTCTCTGAGCTTTTCCTTCAGTTTATCTTAAATATTGATGTATCTCAGATGGTCTGAACCCTGGCACTTTGTGATGCCGACCCAATAAATGAGATTTTACTTATATAGCTTTGAGTTGAAAATGTGAGTTCAACTTTAGGAAGAAAATTCCACTAAAAGCCACCAAGTTTTTGATGTTTGAGCATCAGCACATAACTGTGTTGAAACTTTTACGATGTTAATACAAGTTAGCTCCAAACCAGTTTGGACAAGAAGCCATCATTAAGAATTTCATCCTTTTAAGGTATAGGGGAAGAAGCTTTCCCGTGACTATGCAGAGACCTTAGACTAGGTTACTTCACTGAAAGACCATTGTTTTTTCCTCCTGGCCAAGTATTTGACCTAGTCAAACATTTACTAGTTACATCTTAAAAGTGTTTTAAGGGCCCCCCTTCCTGAACTGTCTGCCTTCACCTTGGCTGCATCGATGCAAGCAATGTTAGAAGCATCACCCATCGTTATAGCAGCACCACAATAAGGTAAGTCCCTACTAGATGTATAACCTCCATGGCTTCATCAGAACAGAAAACACAAGAGGAACAAATGACAGCAGCCTGGCTGTACAAACAATGAGCGTGGAGGTAGATGGTCCTAAGTGTTTGTGGATAAGGCTTGAAAACTAAGCCATCTTAGAACATAGCTTTGGAGCGGGAATCGCACAGGAAAGCCAACTGCCTTCAGTGAAGCTGGCTAAACCGTGCCAGTTCCACGTATCATCTGTGTCACGTCACCAACAGCTGAATAGCACTTCACAGATACACACACTGTGGGTTTTTTTCCCCAATTAATTTCCTCTATTTATAATAAAATCCATTGGGCTTGCATTGAAATAAATACATAAACAAATTCAGAAAAACAAACTAGGTAGCTACTATTCCATGTGTACACGTTGTAGCATTTAGCTTGTCAAAAGTCTTTCCTACTGATCATCCTTAATTCCTTAAATTTCCAGTGAATTATCAACTAATTTATCACCTCACAGAGTAGGGATTTACCTCCTTATCCCAGAAAATGAATGTTGCTGAGCTAGTCTTACTAACCCAAGACTGCTTCTCCTACTCCTATGTTTGCAGATAAGCTATGACTCCAAGAAGTTAAAAATTTAAAATAAACCTACGAAGACTTTTCAGAACCAAACATTTGGAAAAAAAACCCAAAACAACAAAACCAAACCAAGTCTAAACAAAAAAAAGCTGACATTCACCTAGAAATTCATATTCTGTACAACTCTTACCTTTACAAACAATACCAATTTCTCCCAGTGAGTACTCGACTTGGAAAGCAGCCTGATTTTGGCTGTCTTCCCCAAGAAGTCCTATGTTCCCAGGGAAACAGCTACATCATATCTATCTGTGTCCCCTTTAAATCCAACTGACTATCTGTACCAGATTTTAATACTATCAGCAATAACTTCTTCTACTGTTAGTTTAGGAAGTCAGGCTGTGGACATGAAAGTTATTGCATAAATAGGGCTGTAGAGAAATCTCATGTGTTAGCTGCTTAGCTAACTCTGCGGGCAGAGAGCATACAATGCAATTAGCAGAATCCTACTCTCTATAAACATAGAAATATGTAAAAGGACAATTTCACAACTGATGAAA
This sequence comes from Jacana jacana, assembly GCA_013400555.1. Lineage (NCBI taxonomy): Eukaryota > Metazoa > Chordata > Aves > Charadriiformes > Jacanidae > Jacana > Jacana jacana. The sequence continues at coordinate 12,495 of VZTM01006610.1, read as the reverse complement.
TTCAATGAAGTAGCTTTAGACTAAGATGAAATTGGAACTTAGATTGATCTTTCGGTTCATCTTGGCACTTACAGTGATTGATTATTTTTTTCCTGGCTACATACATAAAATATTTTCAATCAAGGTCGTGCATTATGAATAGTTATTACATTTATAGAATTTGAAAGAGACAGATTAATTCCAAATTCACTCCGTAATGTTTTGGCTTTTTTACAATTCATTATTCTGAAGTTCTATCCCTAACGCATTCCGAGTGTGTTACAAAATGACATATGATTGTACGTTAATTTATTAAAGTTTGCCTTTAGTTGCTTAAGAGAGATCTAGAAATAGTCCCTCAAAATGAGTGATGTCTCTACAACAAAGTAGTAATTGGAAGTCTTAATTACATCTAAATGTCTGTCTAGCATGGCGGGGTATTTCACGTGACTGAGGAGTAAAACACATTCCAGCAGTAATGGACAAGGAGTTTAGTGAATTCTGCTGTGAAAGAAATACAGTGTATCAGGAAGGATAGCATGCTGTGCTGTGAGGGGCCCAGAGATAAAACTCAGTCTGTTTTCACTGTTGTTAACAATGAAAAATACATCAATATATTTTAATGAGGGAAAGGGCAATGAAAATTTGTAGCCAATCCATGGCATAAAGGAAATCTTCTGATCTATGAATTTTAACAATTATAATTTAGAGTTCATCTACATATGTCTAGGCACAGTATTAGTGGAAAAGTTAAAAATATGCCTTCCCTCCAGTACACACTACACCTGGCTTGAAAGTGTGTTGGATTGACTGGTGAGTAGAACCATGGAATCATAGAATCATTTTGGTTGGAAGAGACCCTTGGGTTCATCCAGTCCAACCATCTGCCTTACTCTACAAGTTCTCCCCTATGCTATATCCCTCAACACCACATCCAATCTACTTTTTTAGTAAACTGTGTTTAAATTCAAGCTGAGCATCACTGAGTTCGAAGATTTCTACAAAAGTTAAGAAACAATTACACAGTATAAACTTCCTGCATTTTTTTCCCTGACGCTTCCTTTGAGATCCAAGAAAAGGGGCTGTGACATTTAACATATCTGATGAGAAAGACAAAACAAAGGAGCAATCCCTGATTTGATGACTCAAAGAAAGAAATACACTTTAGGGAGTTATTTTTTAGCACCTTTTATCACCAAAAACCAGTAACTTAGATTAAATCCTGCAGTAGAATTCACAGTGTACTGTTACTTTCTAGGGCCATCTGAGACTGCTCTGCAAGAAGCAGTTCAAGGGTTTTCTCATTCACTAAAGGAAACAGAGACAGGAAAGTATGGTTAAATAGCAAGAATAATAAAGAGGAGTTAATGTAAAATTCCTGCTCAAGTCACTTAATATTTGTAGGCACACAAAAAATTGTTTTCTGAAGCAGGGTTTTCCCATACTTCTTTCCAAATTATTTCTAACCACACCTGGTTTTTGCTTATTAGGCAAAATATTGCAATGACTTAGTTTTAGAATGTTATGCTTTGTTTCCAGTTGAAATGAACAATTCAAGACAGATTTGCCACCTTTTGAAAATACAGGGCTGCATAGATAAAAAATCTGAAACTACCTGTCTAATACAGTATTAAATTTTGGGATTTATATGATCCTTTCAACACCATCTCAAGTGACTTGAGCTTTGTTATATTCTATTACATTCACTAATGGAAATTTATTTCCATTAATAAATTCCAAAGTTAATTTCCATTAACTTTGTTAGCATAAAGTCAAGTCCCCAAAAGCACTGAAGTATTTTTTTTTTAAGATAGTATCACTGTCCCAGTAAATCCCAAACCCTACTGCATAGTCACAGTGTGCAAAATGTCATCAGAAATATCAAGATGGGGCTTATAATAATGCTAATAATTCTCTGCTGAAATTTCTTTTCCATGTATCTTTGGATAAAATTCAAGGAATCACAAAAATAATGTAGATTTATTAAAAGATTTGGAACCTCTATTTTTCATACTTATCTTTTCAATAGTTTCCATGAAAATACAGAAATGGATTTGCAAATTTTTCTCAGCTCCTCCTACCAGTGCTTGTGACAGACGTGGGCTCTACCATATGCATTTTTGCTGGTGTGTCAAATATGCACTGATAACGTGCTATTAGTCTATTTTTCAGTCTTGACTTATTTTCATTTATAAGGATGAAGTTACTTAAATAAATCAAGCCATGGGTGCTTTTAATCTGAGATCCAAACCTTGATTCTCTGTAACTTGCCACTGACCAAAGCGAGAACAAAATGCTGCAAACTTTTCCCCAGGATTCTTTATATTTCCTTTACAGAGATGTAAATAATACTATCTCCAAGGCAGTATATAATCAGGTTCCTGTAATGGCATAACATAGAAGCTATTTAAGAGAAGGCATAAATAAAGTCCACAGAAGAATAATCTGCCCAAATGGAAAATCTTTCTTCTAAATGTCTTCCAGCAGTTGGACTCTGACTGGCAAGCATGAAATTTTCATTTCTTATCTTATCTACCTGTTCCTGTTCTCAGCATTTTAGAGGGGGAATTCTGTTTAACAATTGTTTCTTTTATGCTTTCTACAGGTTTGGGTTTTTTTTTTCAGTAGTGTCTTCTGCAAATATGTATTACTACTTCCAAACAAAATCATAAATCTGAAACATATTCCAATAACACAGATGAAAAAAATCTGCCGGACTATAGCTGAAAGTATAATGAAATACCAGTTTGTGAACTACATTAATCAGGTGTAGTTGGGCAGCAGTGCAGTCCAAAAGCCTCTGGAAATTCTGGTTTTGTTGGTCTACCTGACTAAGGAATGGCCACATTTGTCTAAAACAATATAGAGTGCATATTTTCAAGAAGGGATCTTCTTTGCTTCCACCATCCCTAAAAAAGAACTCACCGCTGGCCACTCTCGTGCTCCCGATCTCCATGTGTTAGCTGCAGCCAGTTAGTGGATGGCAGCTCAGACTACCCAGCCGCATCTGCCGTACCAGGTAGAAACACATGATAATGGCCTATGCAAGACCCTGGGCAGAGATTTTTTCCAGGTATCTTCTTAGGTTTTTTTAAGTATTTGATGTTAATTGCTACCTATTTCATCTATTTGTTCAAAAGCACAGTCTTCTGATAAGTCCACTTTATACTTCACTCTTCTACTAATTGGTCCAATTTCCTGTGTAATGAAGTTTCCCATATTTATATTTCTCTTATCTTTTGTTATGGCTCCCTTTAATTCTCAACAGTCCTGCCCACCTACTAGCTCTCTAATAAACTTCCTGCACTTCCTACTCTTGATTTCTTTATACTCCTATGTCTTTCCTCTTCTGCTCCATCCCTGCAACTCTTATAATTTTGATGTCATGCCAGTTTTGCCTCCCTGCTCGTTGACCTCTGTCGTGCTGGATCTCTTTTTTAAGATCTCCTTCATGACTTGATTACATAAGCTTTCTACCCTTGCCACATTACCAAACACAGCATTTCTTGACTGCATAGCCATAGGCATACCTTCCAACTTAATTACAGTTTCTCATGTAGCCTGCACAGAGGATCTAGGAATTTTAATCAGGACCACAAGAAGTAGAAGAGCTGCTTGGGTGCGTAGCCAGACCCTTCTTGTCGCATGACGACATAAATGATCCTCATTTCAGAGGATTTTGGCTCCAGCTAAGCCTATGTGAAGGCACACCAGCAGCCCTCATTGCACAGTTAGAGACTTCATTCTGATTTCTAGCCTGAGCCTCTTCACAGCTGGTTTATATCCATTTTCCTTTGTGACACTGATATCAATTTTCTCTAATAGCTCTTTTTTCCCTAATGTTAAATCCTTCATTTCCTATTATATAAGCACAGAGAGACACATGCTCTCTTTTTGTTGCTTTTCCTTGCTTTGCTAAACTAAGCCACTTATTTTCAGCCTTCACTTCAGCACTCTTATTTCAACCTGAGTTCACCCTTGTGGACCGAGTCTCATCGGAAATATAGACCGCATTCTGCATGAGTCACAGCAGAAGCAGGTCCAACAGCATTAATAATTTCCTATCACAATCTATAGTTCAACTACATCCTGGTTTCATTATCATGTTGGTGACTTACAGTCAGCCTGTATTCACTCCATACAGATATGTACTTCTCCTCTCCTTCACATTTGCAGCCTCATGTAGAAATTCTCATCCTTGAGAATTCCTGAGTGAAGCTGCCCTTTGGTATTCCTGTATTTCATCCTTTCCCCTAGTCCTCAAGATTTTTTTTCTAGTACAATAGCCAGAATACAAATTACAGGAATACCAAAATGTATTCCTAGGGAAATGTGTGTTCAGGAATCTTCAGTAAGATATCTCAATTACAGAAAACCAATAAAGCACCAAAAAACCCCAACAAACAAACAACCCCCTGTATAAAACCAGTCCAAAAAATTAACCTCAAGTGAATTCCATAAATAACTTTCTTACAGTTTCATACTACATTTTGTCCTTTCCATGGGACCCACATGGTAACTGTTTGGCCCTTTGTTTTATTAATAGATGAATTTAGTCCTAAATCAAGGGAAAAAATAAAGTCTTCCATCATGTTCTAAGAGCAGAACAGTTGAAGCAAGGATTCAAAGTATTAGGGAACTGCTTTTCTAGTCTGTCCAGGAAGTGTTTGAACAGACTCAACATGGCTGAAGGTGATCATTATTACTTGTATTTGCCTTTCTAATCTTTATCAACAAAGTTCACTCCAGGTTGTTTTTTTTTGCCTGCTCAGGAGACTGATAGCATATTTTATAGTCCTTTAGATTCCATTTCGTGGACCTTGCAACAATAGTATTCTGCAAGTCTTGTGAATTGATTTTGCTATTTTGAAGTGTTTACATACAAGTGGTACAAAACCCTTAAGGAAAAAGCTTTTACAGATTTCTCCTTAACAATAGTATTAGACAAATCTTAAATTATTTTATCATGTAGTACTTTATGCTTTTACCAAATCTAGCAATAATGTAAAGATTTATTAAGAAATCTCAGAGATATAAAATATCATACTTAATTTTGGCCATATTTTTTCCTAAGCAAGGCAGAAAGTCCTTCATATTTAACTTGTTTAGATGAACTGGTTTGAGTTTGGTTTTATCCAGCTCAAGAAAGCTTTCCTTATTTGTCACATACGTAATGGTCACCATTCACAAAGCGTACAGCATTGTAATGAGCTCATTAAACAGGAGATTTTAGGTCGCTGTTCTTTGTAGGTGAACAATTAACAAAATATGTTAGCAATTAAAAATGCAACCAACATACAGGTCAAGGTTCCCAGCTGATAGGTCATAAAAAAACAAGATAGCCCCAAGTCAAATTCGAAGAAGTGTGTGAGTAAGCAACTATTACCTCTAAAACCACTTAGAACATAATGAAGTTTAAAAAGTCAGGTACAGTTTATCATAATTATGCCAAATAGCTCTTTTTTGAAGGAGCAGTCCCACTGCACTACAAGTGTGGTGGCATTGGGGCCTTATGGAACTGAACGGCACTGAAAGAAAAATGGGAACAGTCAAAAATAATGTTTCAAAATGAGAGCAAAGTACACAGTAGAAGCTCCTTGAAGTATAGTAGAGGATATAAAACAGGACAGCAAAAGTATCATAAAACTGCTCAATTTCCTATGCAAAGGTAATAGTTTGAAAGACACGTGTTCTTGCTCAAATTCATATTCCCCAGGGACTGAACTCAGTTAAGGGTTACTAACAGGTTTTTGTGTTTAGAACGCTCTCAGTCCCTGACAACCCCTGCTGAATACAAGTACAGAGAACCACAGCTGAAGGGAGTTGCACCTTAGAGCTACTCTGCATACAATACTCATACATAACAATAGTATGTTTCAGTCATAACCTCTTGCAATTTAACGTTAAAGAGTCAGCAAGTGTAAGTAGAATTAGCAGTAATTTTCTCATCACTAAGGTAGTTTTGACTAAAATGATTGCCTGAGGACTAAAAATCCAGCCAATTTTACGGTATAAATTAAAAAATAATTTGGAGGAATGAAAACAACAAGGTAGAATTGACTTTCTATTAATGGCATACATTACAACTGCTTCAGCTTTAAAATAATCTTTAAATTCACTTCACTGAAATTTATTGACAGATAATGAAAGCAATTGCTTATTTTTGAAATATCAAACTGTTTTCCAGTAACATGGGGAAAACTGAGTTAAACAATGCCAAGGAATGCTGAGTTAACTCATTTCACACTGAATTTTAGAATTCTTTTGCCTTTCTACCTTCACTTTGGTATGATAAATGAATCAAAGCAAACGTCTCCCTTCGGAATGTTTTGGCTTTTGCTCATACAGCCAAAGAACTGCAAACAAATGGATTACTAGAAATATATGGAAGTAGTTGTTTGTGAGTCATGATAAACTGCAAAATTACACCAAACCGAGCCAGTTCTTCTCCTTGGTTCAGGTCCACTGTACAAAGACGAAAAAGAAGTGAAGAGGAAATAATATAATGAATGCCAAGAACCTCTGAAAGTTTCCTTCTCCTGTAGGGACTTCCTGTTCTTCTGCAGCACCGCTTCTTGCACGGCAAGGTAAGGGTTGCTGCCTGTTAGAAGGGGCATGAGGGACATAATTAAAGCCTAAGGGCCAGGGCAAATAGCTGTGAAGTCTGCTCCAAGTCATGGGGTAGGAAAGCACTTTTTTCCAAGCCTTGGTAGACTGCCTTGCTTCCTGCCCCTTACATTCCACCCAGGCAAGACTTTAATTAGCGCAACTGGAATAGGATGGAATTACAGTGGAAGTTAATTCCTGATTATAGCAGTACACTAAAGAAGCACTAGGGTATTTGTATTTAGCAGTGATGCCCACAGACAAAATAAAAAATAATAATAAAAATATATCACAACTGTTGAGTAGCATGTGCTTAAAACTGAAAACAAACCTCATTTGAGAGTAATTAAGAAAACATACCTCACTAGTTTAGTTTCCACTGAAAGCGAATACTACTCTGCACCCTGCCAGGCTTCACATTGTGCCAGCATTTTGTTGGAGGAAAGGCTCAAGCAGGTTGATAAGGGAAGAGTTGCGTAGTTTTGTGCGTAGTTTCAGAAACTCACGTATATTTACATTTTTCTAGGAATTCGGTAATCTCAGATTTTCTAGGTGAGATTATTTTTCACTAAAAAGTTAGAAACACTTCTAAGATAAACATTCCCTATTGCCAAAGGTGTCCAGAGTGACAAGAGATAAAAGATAGAAAAGAATTTTACAGAGCTGTGGAAGCTCCTCAAGGAAGGATTTGGGATCCCAAAGCTTTTCCAGGAAATAGTGATGCAAGCAGAAACTTTTTTCCTGTAAGAATGCTGCTGAAACCACTTGTCACTCACCTGTTTCTCCATACACAATTCCCTTCATGGAGTTTTAGCTAACAACAGAATGGCTCTTGCAATATCAGGAATAACATGGTAAGGAACTAAGCAAGGTGATAGGCAGGAAAGAAACAGGCAAGGATTCTTGTGTTACAATACTTGCACACTACTCGGTCTATATTCCACAAAAAAGTTAAGAAAGCACCATTTTCACCAATCAAACCTGGGAGCTTCTGGCTTAGGCAATAGAGAGAAGACATTACATATTTCCTTACTGAATGGACTCATTCCTGCCCATAAAGGAAGTTGTTTTCCTCAGAAATTAAGGTACATGGTTTATGTTTCCATGGATTTATGATGAGCAAAGTGGAGCTTAATTTCTATCACCCTTAATTTTTTCCTTGCAAACATGTCTGAGATACTGCTGTCATTCAATGGGCTTTAACATGGCCTTTCTTTTTTGTCCTTACAGCTTTTCTCATTAAGTAGTACGTTAACTCTCATACCTTCATTATCTCATTTGAGAGATGAGGTACACAGTGATAACAGCAGGAAGAACCGTGGTTTAAGTAACGTCCTTATACTGCAAAAGGTAGTACATGGAAAATAGGTTTGATGTTTCAAAATGGGGTGGGAAGATGATGATGTGACAGCTGTTTTTTCAGTTATGGCTTTGTATTTTGAAGTGCATACACAAGGAAAATGAGAAAGGTTAGCATGGAAAAGGAAGTTCAAAGGACATTCGTTTAAACTGATTTTCCACAGTGAAGAAAGAAAAAGAAAGGGAAAAAAGGTCAACTGACTAAAGCAGTATCTGAAGTAGCTCACAACTCAAACCTTTTAGTTACTGACGATGACTGCTGGTTTCAAGAAAAAGAGGAGGGTAGACACCAGACACAAATCTCTTCCTAACTAAAACCCAATAATATCCCACAGTGTCACACACAGACTAAATGCGAAACACAGTACAAAGTCATATCAACACAGGATTCTTTGCATTATATAGGAAAATGTCATTTATAAAGTCAGAACCCTTTGGACAAGGGAAAAAGATTTTGCATGCATTCCTAAAAAGATCTGTGGAAAAATTCATTTTTAGAGAGTAGTAAGAATTTAGTATGAGTCAACTGTTACACCTAGTATATGCACAGTAGTGCATCTTTTTGTGTTCTACTGCCACATATATACGAGTTAAAATTCAGTAGAATCATAGAATAGTTTGGGTTGGAACAGACCTTTAAAGGTCATCTAGTCCAACTTCTCTCATGCAATGAGCAGGGACATCTTCAACTAGAACAGGTTCCTCAGAGAGCTGTCCAACCTGACCTTGAACGTTTCCAGGGATAAGCCATTTACCACCTCTTTGGGCAACATGTGCCAGTGTTTCAGCACCCTCATCACAAAAAAAAATAATCTTCCTTAGGTCTAGTCTAAACCTATGCTCTTTTAGTTTAAAACCATTACCCACTGTCCAATTGCTACAGGCCCTATGAAAAAGTCTGTCCCCATCTTTCTTATGTGGCCCCTTTAAGTCTTGAAAGGCCACAATATTTGCTGCCCAGAGCCTCCTCTTCTCCCCCCTGGCTACAGCCAACTCTCTCAGCCTTTCCTCACAGCAGAGGTGCTCCAACCCTCTGATCGTCTTCGTGGCCCTCCTCTCAACCCACTCCAAGAGGTTCATGTCCTGCCTGGGTTGAGGGCCCCAGATCTGGACACAGAACTTCAGGTGGGGTCTCATCAGAGCAGAGGGACAAGAAATCACCTCCCTCAATCTGCTGGCCACACTTCTTTTAATGCAGCCCAGGATGGGGTTGGCATTCTGGGCTGCGAGCAATCATTGCCAACTCATGTCCGGTAAAGGGAGTTAAATGAGAATGAAAGTTAAGTGAGAGAAACTGGAGAAAAAAAAAATAAAAAAATTTATGTGTGTGTGTGTGTGTGTATTTATCTCTAGAAGGATTAGTGTGGCATCTTCATACACATATAAGTGTGAGAGTAGGTCCTAGAAAGAAAATACTGGATTAGAAAAGCATCAGCTTGACAGAAAGACCTGCCTGAGCTGAGAGACTATACCAACTATAGATAAAAAAATGCAGGTAGTTAAGTCCTGCTTTTCTTCTAAACCAGAAAGTGTTGTGAACTGCCAAACTTCAGAATTTTTTTGTTAAAATTGTTTTTTTCCATTAACCTCTTGAAATCCCATACCTGAGTAGACTGCTAGTCCTGATAAGGAGGCAAAAACCAGATGAACAAATGTCAAGACAAAAGCCAAGTTTCAGCTGAATTTTCCTTAAATTTATGGATTCTCCTCTTTCTACCAAGTTCACTAGCATCAAAGTAACCATCTTGACTTTAATCATAAACCATTTATTAGATGAGGGCATACAGACCAGATGTAGACCTTCAACACATTGGGATCCTCCGTTATTTGATGGGGAACACATGCTACACCAGGCAGTAAGAGGAAAATACAGCTACAGACCACTCATCCTTGCTTTTGGGTAGGTCTTTCCTGATACAGGAGCTTCAGTACCCTTAAACAAGCTGAGTTTCCACCAGAGGGGTGGGTTCATCTTGGACTGGTTTTTAATCTTTACTTCTAAATCACAATAAACAGAAGGAAACTTCATACTTCCTCCTGCTGTTTTTACATCCTCGAACTTTCAAACACCAAACAGCATTATTTCAGGTGAATATGCCTTGAAAAACTAGGTTTTTTAGTAAAGTCAACCACGTTGCATTTCTGAAGAATTAAGATGCTGTGCTGAGGGCTTAAAAAGAATAATTTTTCTCAAAGTGAAAAGCTTGGCTTTTCACTTAATTACCATCTTCTTCAGTACAAGTGTTCAAGACATGAAAGCAAGATGTACTTTTGGTTACTGAAATACCATGGAACATAAGGTTGCGAATCAGATTAATGTATTTCATCCAAATGAACTGCTGCTCCCCTTAACTCCATGATAAATGTGGCAGGCCTTTTTTTTTTAGACTCATATGAAGTGCAATAACCTCATCCTCAGATCAGAGAATGCCTGAAAATGTAATGAATTAACTTGAGGGCGGGAGGGTGTGGAAGGTGAATTAGGAAGCATTTCTCTTTCACCGACTCCAACGCCATACCTACCACATGGTGAAGGAAAAGGTGGAATTTCTGACCTTTCTACATTCTTTATTTCTAATACAAATTTTGGAAGAGCGCACTCCTTTTTTTCTAAATATTATCAAAAAAATGCAACGAGACCAGTCTTCTCTTTCCAGACACTTTTGCTGCACAAGCAGTTTAAGTTTTCACCACTCCAGAACACGAACTGCAGGTTCTGCTACGGATACTACATAACCACTTAGATAAGGGGCCTGAATGAGCCACCACCTGCCTCCCTTTACAAACTGTATTTTGTTCTGGTCTTGAATCACAAGATTTTGTTACATGAGAGACTGTGGAACACAGAAGGAAAAAAAATAATGTATATAATAAACCAAAAAAGCACTTCAGAATCTGCAACTGTGGATGGTTGCATCATATCTTTTTCTTTTTTTTTTTAAATAAAAAAAAACCTGTTATGTATAATCACATTATAATCACATTATAATCACATACAGATCAGTGACAACACAGCAACTGGCAGATACATAATCCAACTTTTAAAAACCCAGCTAAAATGAAGATTTTTAGAATAATGGTGGTGGTTCCCTGATTTGAAGGAATATTTGGCCTAACATTGAGGAAAACAAAGTAGTGCCCAGTATTCCTCTTGTCTAGGAAATGCCTTGTTAGTGGGGAATAAAACCAAGCCTTGCTATTGCACGTTCTCTTCACGCCTCTAACCGGTAACGTTCTCAAGAAAAACTGTACTCCCCAGGACAACCTGCAGAGTCACTGGATGAGTCCCCCTGAGGACAGATTGCCCAAGAGAAAAAGCTGGCCTCGTGAAGCGTATATAGACCAAAGTCTAAAAAATCTTACAGTGCTAAGTCACGGTAGGAGATTATGACTAATGAGCATATTGATAGAATCTCCCAGGCAGTAGCTTATGACGACACCCTTTCAATGAATGGAAGATATACTGACAGAAAGCCTCTGACGACAGTCAAATATTTATCTTCTTTATGGCAGCAAAAGGAATTTTTAAAAATGATAATATGTTCATTTATTATAGACTGAATGTAAATATGTACATACTTTCTGCTTTTTCCCCTCACCATCTAATTACATCATTTTGGTGCAACACACATAATAGCACTCTCATAGCGTCCATCCTGCCCTTTCTCTCATTGTACTTTCTATCCTTCTATCCTACTTTTTTCATTGTTGATCAGTGCACTGATCAACACAAAACTCTTCTTTTTTTCTTTTTTTTTTTTTAAATGTAGAATATCTTTCTCAGCTTGTTACACTAGAAAGATTGTGCAACTTAAATTCATTGTTTCCCTATAAAATGTCTATGACTGCTTTTCCGCACCACATCTATGGCAACCAGTAGCAAAGAAACATGAGAATAAACAATAAACACAGTATTTACGCAATATTTCTACTGAGAAAAAGCATACACTAATCCTCCACTAATGATTACCCACAGCAACTAATCTAAACAGACAACCTGCTTTAAAATACCCTGGGCAACCAGCTCTAGGTGGCCCTCCTTGAGCTGGCACATTGGACCAGATAATCTCCAGAGGTCACTTCAAACCTCAACCGTTGTGTGATTTTTTTACTTTGATTTGTTACCAGACATCATGTGTGTGCTCTTGTGTTCTTTCTCCCTAGGCATCAGACAGGAGCACTGTATCACTGACTGAAGCCTTAAACACAGTCACTTATCACTGACTGACCCAATTTGAAAGATCGCTTTTCCTCATTTCACTGCTGTCCCAAAGTCATCCCCAGAGCTAAGTAGGATGGAATAGCTGAGAGTTATTTCAGTGGAAAATTTGGCAACTTAGTTCAAAGCAAGCCCTATGGTAGTTTAAACTTCAGGCTATGCATTGGAACAGAAGAGCCAGCATTCAAACACTGTTTCTGTCACTCTGGCATGACTACTGTAACCACTTAAACCACCAAATGACATTTAATAAGTGAATTTGTCAAGCATACGTCTAAGCTGCCAAGAGCTGAAAACCTACATCCAGATATTTATCTGGATAGTAATAACAT
>VZTM01006606.1:313-14569 GCA_013400555.1 Jacana jacana | reverse complement strand
AAAGACATGCTCTTGGGAATTCCTTCCTTTTCCCATTCTCACTTAGCCTTTCCCTCTCCCTACCAAAGGTGATACTGCTGCTAAAACACACATTAGATATTTAAAATCTTTATTTCATATTTATCCTAAAAATTGTACAGGAATTATGTATGGATGTACACATTCAGCACAAAATGAAAAAAATATTTTTAATATTTCCCACTGAGTGCTACTTTTTTGGTAAATTTCTACATCTACATTGTATCTCCTATTCAGATATGGTTTCCAAAAATTAAAATAGGGGTCAAGTATGATAATGCAGACATGGTAGGAGAACTCCATTACAACCCTGTTGAAAGAAATCTCCCTGTGAATCATGAGATTTGAACCACCATTTGTCAGTCATTTACTCAAATCCAGCTCAGAAGTTAATTTCAGTCATTACAAACTCTGATTCTGCGATACAGACACAAAAAAGCTGCTTCTCTCAGCCCAGCCTCTAGTGGACAGATGTCCACATAATAAACACTCCTATATGAAACCAATTACGTGTTTATGCCTATTGATAAGGCAGAGTAGGAATCATTCTCAANNNNAGAGTAGGAATCGTTCTCAAGTGATACTTGTGTTGTACTCAGCTGATTAATTTTAATAACAGCTCCTCTTAGCTGGAAAAAGAAGAGAGGGAGAGAGAAGAAAAAGACAACTTCAGGTTCAAGACCCTATTGTTATAGAAATTGTCATAAATACTTGAATATAAAAGATAATCTGCATCCATCTTGACTATTTGAAAACCTATAATAATAATGGAGTCAGTGGACCACGTCCAGTGGTCCACATCGGTGGACAAGAGAAGAACTGTGGATGTCATCTATCTGCATTTCTGTAAGGCCTTTAGCATGGTCCCCCAAAACATCCTTCTCTATAGTTTGAAGAGAAGTAGATTTGATGGATGGACTGTTCGGTGGATGAGGAATTGTTTGGATGGTCATANCCCTGGAGTATTGCATCCAGCTTTGGAGCCTTCAGCACAGGAAAGAAATAGACCTGTTGGAGCAGGTCCGGAGGAGGGTCAGAAAAATTATCAGAGGGCTGGAGCACCTCTTCAATGATAAAGTACTTAAAGATGGATTATAAGAAATATATAAGAAAGATGGGGACAAACATTTTAGCAGGGCCTGTTGCAATAAGACAAGGGATAAGGGTAAAAGAGGTATAAAGATTTAGAATAGATATAAAGAAGACGTCTTTTACAATGAGGGTGGTGAAACACTGGAAGAGGTTGCCCAGAGAGGTAAATCCTTTCAAAACATTCAAGGTCAGGTTGGATGGAGTTCTGAGCACACTGATTGAGTTGAAGATATCCCCGCNTTGGATGGAGTTCTGAGCAACCTGATTGAGTTGAAGATATCCCCGCTCATACCAGGGCAGGTAGACAAAACAACCTTTAAACATCCTTTCCAACGCAAACTATTCTACAATTCTATGATTTTATTATAGCTTGAGGCTATAATGACAGGAACAGCAAAATAAATGGACTTTGACCTTCATATTTTGGAGTAGGGAAAGTAATCTAGTCCAAAAGAAGAAAGAGCAAGAACATTCAAGATCTTGTGCTGGATAGACAGGGGCAAGCTGGTGTTTCCATCTCTACTCTTCCCTCCTTAGTACCATCCACTCTTCAGCACTAAACTTTTTGCCATCAGTACCTGACAAAAGGCAAATGCAGACAGGTAAAGATGATAAAGATAGTGATTTGATAAACTTCAAATAATTAAAAAAAAAAAAGAAAGAAAGAAAAGAAGAGAGGGGAAAAATACCGAGTCTTTCACAAGACAAATCCTTGAACACATGCCTTCATTCAAAGAGACAGTAATGCACAGTTCAAGATACAACGGTGTCTGCACAGGTGAATCAAAAAAGCAGATCAGCATTCTGGAGAGCCTACACTAATTATTCAGAGAGCACTTTCTTCAAAGATTAATTGATAAAGTTTTAAATGAGCTACTAAAGTGAAAATGTTTGGAAGAATTTCCCAGATCATAAAAAGAATAACTTTAAAAAACCTCTCAACTTCCAAATAAAGTAAGCTGAATGTTTCATTCAGATCTTGTTGATGATTTATCAATTAAAGTGTGCTTTGGATGAAATCCTGATCTATTTTTTTTCCTTCCCATCTAATAATTTTCATTGCAAAAAGAATGGGAAAATAGAAAACAGGTTGTGTTATGGACATATTTAACTCACTAGTCCTGCTGAATTAACTCATTCAGATACTAATTAGTTTAACAATCATCTTTATTATCTGTGTAAAACCTTACCTCAGTGAAGCAATTGCCATACATTTTTTCATCCTCAGTAGCAAAATTTAAAAAAAAAGAAAACCACCTGTGAGCTCCTGTACCATGTGATTGTGCAGAAACCATACACAATGAGAAGTCTCTGCTGAAAGCAAACCAGGAACTCTTTCAGACTTCTAAGATGCTTTCTCCCAGAGGGGAATTGAGCAGGAACCAAGGTAGTCCATGGTTTTCACAGGAGAGGGCTGCAGCACAGAACCACTAATATGGTAATGGCCAGGACATGTGGGCCAGAGGTAGAGATCTGACAGCAGTAAAAATAAGTGGTTGAATCTGACAAACTCTAACAGAGAACCCACAGAAATAAGATTTCATCTTGCTAAGAGTTTGACCCTCACACTATTATGCCTGTAGTAAAATTTTTAATGTACATTACGTTTGACAGTAAAAAAAAAGGAACTGCTACCCATGGAAATGAGATAATGCTTTCTATTCCTCATTGTACTTTAACAATGTTTTCTCTTTGCTTTTCTGTCAATAACTTTTCCTTCCTTAATTTATTGATGTGAATAAAAATTGTGGGTTTTTTTCTTATGTTTTCCCTCTGTTCCTCTACAGAGATATGAACTTGAAAGCTCTTACTTTTGTAGGCATTGAATTTTGTCTGAAGTTTTCGATTCTTCATTATTCACAAACGAAACAGGTATGAGTTTCTTTGGGTTTATGACATTTCAGCCTTCCTTTTGTGCAACAATAGAAAAGCTATAGTGAAATAAAGATGTCACCACTTTCAATGCACTGGACTTTCTCATCTGTCAGTCTTACATCTCCCAATTCACCTCTTCTCCTCTTTCTTTTTAATCCAATTTAATTTTGCTTCATTAGTTATAGTTGTCCAGAATTCATTATTAACCACATTATATATTCATCATCTTTAGACATTTAAGCCTTGGATAATGGGAAACTTTTTAGGTTTATAGACAATAATTTGTTTTGAATTTTAAAGAGCTATTAATTTTTTACTTCTAAATGAAAGCACATTAATTTCTTCAGGAAGGCTATTTCTCTTTTCTGATAAAGCTAAGGATAAAGCTATCAGCAAGAGCAAAAAACTTCATATTGAATAGAAGTCTGACCTTTTTCATCACTCAGTCTCACTATTCATATTTTATGATGCATGCTTTTGACTTCTTGATTGTATTTAATTCCTTCTCATTAATGGCACACACTTGTCTCTTATCCCTTCTTGCAGAGATCAATTATTGATCCGCATTAACGTAACTGATGTATCTTTCCCCCATCTATTAGCCATGTGTTTTCAAGCATGTAATTTAACTGAATTCTTTCCTCCTATTACAGTTCCTTTGTAATACATTTCTGACAAGCATTGCACTTGCTTTTATTCCCTACTCTCTGCGCTTCATTTTATCAAAAAAATTACTCTGTGATCATTTTATGTAAGTCATTGCTATCAACTGTAGCAAAAGGAATGAGACTATTGTAAGTTTTCTTGTTTTGTTTTCAAAAACTGCAATTTATAGCTCAAGAAACACATTAAACGTCCATAAAAGTACCAAGCTAGCAGGCTGACACTGGTCAGATACAAACATAGTATAAACTTTTAATTTTACACTAGGGTTCTACAGTTCTACTCTTCATCTGTGATCTTTGGTTAACAAAGTATCTGTCATATCATCCTCTTGAAAAGCAAGCTGTACCATTTTTAACTGAATCAACTGCTCTATTCCAGGGGCCTATATACTTTATACCAATATCCAAGTACCTTCTAAATCACAGTGGAAATAAACAAACTTTAAACTTGGCAAAGATATCCTAAAGACAAAAACAGAAAAGAAACTTTATTTCCCTTGTTGATGGAAGCAAAGAACCAAGAGCAGAACATACTGACAGTAGTTTGTCCTCTCCTCTACTTATCACTCACAAGGTTGATTAGATGCCATAAAAGCAGATGACTAACACATTATTGCAGTTCAACCAATGTCACCATACTGTTTCATCCTAGCTTGTCTGAAAAACACCCATAACCCTGTAACTGATGTAAGGGAGTAATCTTTTTTCCCAGAACAAGCAAGACCAAAACCACTGTAAGCAGCAGCAGGCCTTTCACCAACCCATGACATGAAACTCACCACTCTGACAGGAATTGACAGTAGCAAGGGATAAATATACCAGTCACATACTCTTCCTAGTTAAATTCTGTCGCCAAAAGTAGGTCTCTCCTACTACTATATGGAATATGAGAAGTCACTTAAGATAAATACTGTTGTGTTGTGACCTAATGGTGGGCTACACTGAACTTTTTGATTCATAGAATCATTTTGGTTGAAAGAGAACCTTGGAATCATCGAGTCCAACCATCAGCCCTACTCTACAAAGTTCTTCCCTACACCATATCCCACAACACCACATCTAATCTACTCTTAAACACATTCAGGGATGGTGACTCCACCACCTCCCTGGGCAGCCTATTCGAGTGACTGACCACTCTTTCTGGGAAGAATTCTTTCCTAATGTTCAGCCTAAACCTACCCTGCTGCAGCTTGCAGCCATTCCCTCTTGTTCTACTGCTAATTGCCTATGAGAAGAGACCAGCACCAACCTCTCTACAATGCCCTTTCAAGCAGTTGTAGAGAGTGACGAGGTCTCCTCTCAGCCTCCTCTTCCGCAAACTAAACAGTCCCAACTCCCTCAATCGTTCCCCAAAACGTTTATGCCCCAGACCCTTCACCAGCTCTGTTGCCCTCCTCTGCACTCACTCCAGCACCTCAAGATCTCTCTTGTGCTGAGGTGCCCAGAACTGGACACAATACTCAAGGTGTGGCCTCACCAGTGCTGAGTACAGGGGGACAATCACCTCCCTGCTTCTGCTGGTCATGCTATTTCTTATACAAGCCAGGATGCCATTGGCCTTCTTGGCCACCTGGGTACATTGTTGCCTCATATTCAACTGCTTGTCAACCAGCACCTCCAAGTCTTTTTCTGCCAGGCAGCTCTCCAGCCACACTTCCCCAAGCCTGTAGTGCTGCATGGGGTTGTTGTGGCCCAAGTGCAGGACCTGGCACTTGGTCTTGTTGAAGCTCATGCCACTAACATTGGCCCATCGATCCAATCTATCCAATCTATCTTGAGCTCACTTGCAGTTGATATTTATTTCTCTTGAACTAGATTGAACATGAACATTACACAGTATTTAAAAAATCTTCACATAATTTCAGTAATGAACAAATCAGATTATATTCCAAATAAAGACAATTAGAGGTGAAACGACAAAATGAAAAATTTACCATTTCTCTTAGTAATCGGCTTTAAGAGTTGCTTGTCCTCACTGTCAGTGGTTTTCACAATGTTTCCAGTTTGGACTTTAGTGACTTAAATTTCCAGCTGTTGGATCTTGTTATGTCCTTGCTTGACAGACTAAAGAGACTGCTATTATCAAGCACTAGCATTGCCCCCTAGGCAGTCAATTCTCCCTTTGCAAGCAGTAATACAATATAATTTTTTGGATGTAGATTAACAACTCTGTGAGAAAGGCGGGCAGGAATACACTCTGTACACTCAAGTCATGTTGTTTCTTTTCACAATACTGAATTACTAGCTCTGTTATTATTTAGATTATTAGTCTATATATTGCAATCTATTTATATCCCACAGCTAAGCAGCATGTAAGAACACCAGGTGGCAAAAATCTGTATTTTTTCCAATTAAAATATATAAACGTGCACAAAAGCTGTAAGAATCCTAAAGTGTGGAGCACTACTTTCAAATGCTCACTGATTAGCCAAATTATTCTCAGGTAATTTGTTATCTCTCTAGGAATCCTCATTTCATACCTTCCAGTGAGCAAAGCTCAATTTTTGTATTACTGCTTTCCTGAATTAAGTCTACATGACTTTCCTATTCAGAAATTCTCCTTTTAGCAATCAACATAGGAAGGTAATCAGAGCACGTTTACACAGTATGGTAAGTTAAAATTCATTACTACTTGTTGCTCTGTACCAGACTTTGGTTATTCTAAATCATGTTTCAGTTTAACAAAATGAATGAGTGGTACATGTGTACAATGCACTAAACATTTAAAATTAAAATCTTTTCACTGGTTGGCATGATCACATTTTGAATGTATTTACCTGGTTTTCTTTCAAAAAGACATAATATTAGAGGTGGCCAAATCTGGTGGGCTTCAGGACCCAGGAGGTTTCCTCTTACCTTAGCTGGGTTGATGCAAGGCTGCAGTGGCTCCAAGTCCCCAGATGGAGCCAGTAGTAAGGCTGCCCATGAGTTCACAGCCCAGCAGCCACACACAATAAATATATGTATACACATACATATATTTTCATACATTTGCAGCCAGCCACACAGATCAGCATGGACAGAATAATGCCTTTACTGGTATCCATAAAAGGCAGAAGGCTCTCACAAGCAGGAATAATATGGATGGCCTGGTCTTTCTCCCTGGCTTATAAGAATAGAGTTCAGCACTGGAACAGACAGACAGACACCTATGTTGCTTGCCTCTCCATTAGCTGTTTCTGACCACTGGTCTGGTCAGTGGCTGGCTCCCAGACCCCAGGGCTCCTCCAGCAGCTGATACCTTGAGTCCCTAAGATTTGTGATCTCTGCAGTTGCTGGTACTTTCACCCATTTGAGCACTAGTCTGACCTGCAATTTACTGGCTTTCACTCCAGCACATGTATCCTGATACTAGCTAATTACATGCAACCATCCAATCACCTTGACTGCCTTTCAGTGGTAACATGTAATGGTCTCGCTACCTCTATATCAAATCAATTTTTCTGTCAAAAAAATACCCATTTGACCAGTGTAAACAGGCTTGATACACTCTTGAAAAATACAATGGTTTAATATTTGATTTGATAGTAGAAAAAACTCGATATATTGAGTTGCAGCAGGTACAATTCCAGACACCTACAAAAAATTCAACCTTATCATAGGTTTCCTTTTCCTACCATTGCCATCTGCCCTAAACACCCTATAAATCCTGTGTGATTCCAAACTGCTTTTCCCCTGCATCCCACAATATGTCCCGTCCCTAAGAAGCAACTCCTCTGATGATTTGTACAGCTACTCCCAGTGATTCATTGTGATGGATTTCATGCCTGGACACTAGGACTGATGGCTCAGATGGGACAGCTCTGGGAAGGGGCAGAACAAGGTGTTAGTTTCTTAGGAGTTCTGGATTCAGGCTCTCACTGATCAAGCATATAATTTGCCAAACACCTGACTATGCTTGAACAGGAAGCTTACAGGAAAATTAAGCAAAAGATGTTTTCCAGAATTTTCATATCATAAAGCTTGCTTCACATGATGACCAGAGATGTCACATAAATCTTATAAAAAAACCTCCAAGACTATGTATTTTACATACTGTGTAACATATGCCCAAGACATATATATTATATTTGAATGTGAGGTATGTAAAATGAAGAAGCCTATTTTTACTAGAAATGTTATTTGGTGTGGAGGAGGGAAAGGAATTAATTTAGAAAAAATTGTAAACTTTCCTCTTGAGGGAAAAAGTCCCCAAAAAACCATAATCATAATCTTCTGAAAGAAAATAGTCATACTGTTCCTCCAACCAAGGTTTACTTCAAATTTACTGATATTTCTTATGAATATCACAGATGTAGAAAAACATTCCAAGAGTAACCACTGTCACAACAAATTTCACTTTGCTTATTGATCATCTGTGATAATTATGGAATAGGTCCTCTCTTCCATCAATATAGAATCACAGAATGGTTCAGGTTGGAAGGGACCTTAAAGATCATTAAGTTCCAATCCCCTGCCATGGGCAGGGACACCTCCCACTAGAGCAGGTTGCTCAAAGCCCCATCCAGCCTGGCTTTGAACAATTCCAGGGATGGGGCATCCACAACTTCCCTGGGCAATATGTTCCAGTGCCTCACCACCCTCACACAAATAATTTCTTCCTGATATTGAATATAAATCTCCCCTCTGATTTTAGAACTCTTCTGAACATATATATAGCAGATCAAACAAAACTTAATCAGAATTAAGACTATGTTGCTTTAAGAGCAAGGTTGTTTTGAGCTGCCCAGACAGGAAAAAAAAAAACACTTGTGTGTGTGTCTATGAAAGTCAGGCTAGAAAACTGCCTGGAGGAGTGTGTGTAGAATGATGTGGCTGAAGACAGTCGATTTTTCTGTGAGAATGGGAGTGCTCATCCTGTTTGGCAAAACAGCCCAGAAACTAGCCCTATAAATATAGCTGGGTGTATGTGAATAAAGGCTGCCCGCTTATATGAATCCAGGTGCTTATAATTTATTGCTGCTGCTTCTGCTTCTGCTTTTAACATACAGTTGAGTCCTAAGTAATCATCACTGCATTGGAAGGCTGCTATAAGATCTCCCTGGAGCCTCTGCAGGCTGAACAACCCCAACTCTCTCACCCTGTCTTCACAGGAGAGGTGCTAGAACCCTCAGATCATCCTCGTGGGCCTCCGCTGGACTCATTCTAACAGGCCCAGGTCCTTCTTGTGCTGAGGACATCAATGCTTGATACAGAATTCCAGGTGGGGTCTCACAAGAGAGGGGACAGGGACAGAAACACCTCCTTCGACCTGCTGACCATACTTCTTTTGATGCAGCCCAGGATGCAGTTAGCTTTCTGGGTTGCCAGCACAGATTGCAGGCTTATGTTGAGCTTCTAATCTACCATTACTCCAAGTCCTTCTCCTCAGAGCCGCTTTCCAACCTCTATTTATGCCTGGGATTTCTGTGTTCCAGGTGCAGGACTCTGCACTTGGCTTGGTTGAACTTCATGAGCTTCACATGGGCCCACTTCAAGCCTGTCCAGGTCCCTCTGAATGGAAACGCTTCCCTTCAGCGTGTTGACCATGCCACACAGCTCAGTGTCAGCAGCATACTTGCTGAGGGTGCACTCTATCCCACTATGCATGTCTCTGACAAAGATGTTGAAAAGCACTGCATAAATCTAGATAGTTTTCCCGCAGTGATCTGGAAAAGATTTATCAAAACAGAGCCTTGCATTAGTACAAATTGGCACAAAATTATATAAAGTAAATATCTTTGTTACCCTAGGTCCTAGTGACCTAGGTCACTAAGGATTTCTCTGATTGCTTTGGATTAGACAGCTTTTAACTCTGCCTCGCCCGGTCCTGCCCTGCCCCGCTGCCTCCCCCTCCCTCCCACCCTCGGCATTTCTGAAAAATTAAGAAATTCCTTTGAAACTATAGCCAGGTCACCACTTAAAGTTGACCTTTATTCATGTCCTTCCATCTACTGAGGAGGGCAAGTATCTATTGTCCTGGCTATTTCTCCCCACTGGCTTGCAATTAATTCTTAATGTTAATTATGGATAGCTAAAATCTACAACTGACGATTGAACGTAACCATCTTTTCAAGGACTAGGCTAGAGGTCATAACAATTGTCAATAGTTACATAAACATGATTAGTACTAATTTAGCCTTAAGTGCTAAAGCATCACTTAGCACATAAACTGAAGCAGTTTTTATACATAATTTAACCAGTAGGAGGTTTGGTGTTGCATAACTAGAAAGAGGAAATTCCTGCTGTGGCATACTCCAGAAAACAATTCTTTTGATAGGGAATTACTGGTAGAACAGATAAAGAATTTGCCTTTCATACTTAAGCATGATATAGAATCAAAGAATACTTACATATGAATATTAACAAACACATGAATGAGAAACATAGAAATGGAGACAGTACGCTATCTATAACTAAAAGCATATGCCTGGAAAACAACTTCCTGAGTTTAACTTGATAATTATAATATGTTAGACACTGTCCTTGAGAGGGAAAAAATCAGGAGATTTATCATAATGTCTGTCCACTTTACTATGACCATGTTAGGATACATCGAAAGGCTATTCTCTATCATTACTATGATAAACATACATTTCCCACACTGACCATTAGTTTACATTGGAGTTAGAGAAGATTCAATTAATTACTGTTACTTTTTGGAAGCTTATATGGCTGAACAGAGTTTAATCTGACCCAGAAAATTTCAAATTTGATTAAAAAGAAATTAATAGGCAATTGTAATCCTTTACTAGAAGCAAAAAGACATTTCCACAGAGGAAAATTTTGTGATGCCCTTTTTCAGAATATCCTTGGCTACATCTAATTAACTCAAGAATTCTCAAGAACAACAGCTTCTCTCCTTGCTAGTTTTACTTCCATCACATCCAAGTTATTTCTTATTAGTAGCTAAACTATATATTTCCAGACTTCATTTCATATGGGTGGAAAACATGAGTCTTTATACCAGCTGGAAGTCATGCCACAGATATTTAATATCAACCAGAGTTTCACTATAGGACAATAGACTCTCAGACTCTTCTTGTCCATGTAAATAAACTTTTTAAACTACTGTTAACAAACAACAGAATATCTGCTATAAACTTCTTTTAACTACACAGGCACATTTGGAAAAGTCTGTATTGTAACATGTTTGGCTTTCCTGAAACTCTCTTTATGAACTCAAGTGGTTTGGTGTCAAAGAATTGACACAGGATAGGAAAACTCTTTTTCCCAAGTCATCAGTATATAATTAACAAAAACATCTCCATTTATTTAAAGCAAAACTTGCATGTGAGCTAACATCTAACACCACAGTGCTACTACAAAAGGAAGAAGTAGAAGAGTTTTCTCAGCCACATTAATGCTAAAGGAAAATTAAATAATCAGCTTTTCCTCCTTTCACTAACTGGTTGCCAGAAAACATCCCACCTCAGCAGAGACCTTGGCATGGTTCCTGTATAAAATCATAGCATTCAATTTCCCATGACTAGCTCAAAAATCTTTTCTTCATGTTGCAATATTCCGCAGGTAATTGATTTGAGCTGATTTACATTTAGAACTCTAGAGTAAAACTGGTGAACTCTGTGTTAGTATTTTCACAGATGAAAACTAAAGACAACTCTCCACCCATTTGTGCATTATCCATAAACATATTTGAGCTTTATAAATTGGTTTGATATTCAGATGTGTGGAATGAAAGATCCAAGTAGCTAGCTAGATCAGTTTAAACAGAAAATTATACAGAAGAAAATGTATGTAACAAGGCATATACGCACCACTCAAAGCAAGGGTGATGTTGAGGGGAGCCCGCTCATTTCACTGATAGAGAAAATGAGAATTATTCCTGCATGTGACTTTCTAATGGGGGTGGCAGAAAGCACTTGTGCCAAGCAGGGGAGGGCTTTACTGAGTTTGAGGCATTTCTCTGACCAAGCCATGAAACTGCTTATGAGAAAAGACTTGGTGCATACCAAAACTGTAAATCTCAGCTACAGCCTAAAGAGTGCTAGAAAACATGGAGCTTATGTAAAGCTTCAGCTAATTTTCTACTATAACATGACAAGCTGAAATTAAAGTCTTTTTACAATTAGGGTCCCATATAACCCCACTTCTGAAAATTAAGCTAGAAACACACATATGGTCTCATCACAGAATACTGTGGTTACTGGGAAACATGCCAATTATTCAGGGACAGAGTAGTCTGCATCTATACACACTCTAAGAGGAGTCCGTATACATGACATATGCATGAGTACATGCACATGAATGTAAGAGTCTATATACATGACATATTGTCACAATTTAGAATACTACCACAAGCTACTGGGGTTCATCATGAAGTTATGCAAGAGGAATAACAGAAATAATTTTACAGCAAAGCTGGTGCAGAAGGGAAAGTAAACAAAAGGAAAATGAATATCCAAAACATCTCATTATTAAAAATAGAGGTACAATAGTGCAAGTACTCAGAAAGCTTTGATATAATTCTCTATTTTGGTAATTCTTCATACCCCACAGTTTCATGTCATCATTTATGTTACTACCATGTGTTTGCATAACACATTTTTCCATCTTCTCCCTTCTCCACCACCATATCCATGATACTATGACTGCCTTCTCCGAGTACACAAAATGTTCACCACCTTTTCTTCCAAATGCCACTTGTCTTCCCTTTAAAGCACATGATAAGAAGAAAGCTCCCAATTGATGATACTCACAGGAACAAAGACCAATGATGGTGTCATTGTACAGTAGTTCACAGAGTCCTTGTATCCTTTTGTTTCTGTAGAACCTTATCATTCCCTTGCCTTTTGCTTTTCTTATATGCTGTTGGCTAAACATTTTCTCCATTCAATAAAATACCTTAACATATGCATGGCTTCAAAAGGGTCTTGAAAACAACTTGCCTGACCCAAGCTTTCTGATGCTTCTCCCTAACAATGTTCCAACAGAAAATTGTCTAGTATTTCTCTAGTATTTACCCGTCCCACCACGGGTAATTGAGTTTTTATGTTAGTCTCACATGCTGAAAAACAGTTGTATACTCAATCTTTCTGCAAAATACAAATACACCCAGCAGACTGTATTTTTTAAAAATAATTGCTTCCCTGGGAAGTGGAAAAAATCCAGGCATATACCAAGGATATTTAAAAAAAGAAGTGAAAGGCAAAGGGTGGACTGCAAGGTGTGTTGGAACATAAAGCCTAATGAATGACAAGTCAGATGATAGAATCACACACTGAACCACGGCATACAGGGTAGTAGTCTTTGCAATACAAAATTTCACTAAGAAAAGCATTTGCATAACGGGAAAACAGTGGAAAATCAGGATGAAACAATGCAGATGCCAGCCCAGCACTTTGTTTGGTATAACCTTACATATGTGAATAATCTTATTAAAGATTAATATCCTTTTGTTCACACTCTTTTCTGATAGACTTACAGGCCTAGGTGACCTAAATAGCATAATTACATATTTGCAAACCAAAGAATAAATAAACACAGACTGAATAGCATTGCCCTACTACTCTTTTGTATGAACATTCAAAAGCATATTATTTTAATTTGCAAGGGATGATAAAAAGGGACTCCTCACACAAAATAATCAAGGAATATGGTAGTAATTGCACTCTGACTGTACTTTAAATTCTTAATGGCATAATAAGAAAAAAAACATCAAAAGTTTATTACTATCAGAGATTGTTGATTTTCCACAATTATTGTATTTAATAATGCAACAACTACCCAGCATGGTATGCATGTTATTTTATGTAATGTAGTTCTGATAATGAATCTCTAAAAACAGCATGTGTCCTTTTAATGGGATAGGTTTAATAAATTTTGTTGAAATCACTAGATTACCAGCACCTACAAATAATATATTGACAAACATTCTTTTTAGGAAACTACTGAGTTTATTATTGCACTAGCAGTTTGCTTTTTCCTGGAACCTTTACAAACACAGTTCTGGTAGGAGGCAAGCGGAACAAAAGACCAAGCTCAACTATGTGGGGACCATCTCAGGATGCTTTAAGAACTTTCACAGACAGGTTCCAATTGATTTAACCTATCTTCAAACATTTGAGAAGTCATTTAACATATTTTACCTAGATATTTCTCCCACCACCACATCAAACAAGTTAGTTCAATTGTCATCCTAACATCAAAGTTTACTGGCTAGTGGAAATGTATTTCTACTCATATTTGTTGGTGTAGACCTTGCACAGTTATTTCGCAGTCTGTCTCCTTTCCTACAGGTCAGTGAGTCTTACACGGTGACANTGACAATCCAGGTACCTTAAACCTTGATAGGACGTCACTGTAACTACGCCAACAATAATGTCATGGTCTTGAATATTGCTTGCCATCGTGTAGATATGACTTAGGCTTGTCCTTGTCCTCAATTATACCCTCTGCCTTGGTACCTAGAAGGATATCATTAGTGTTTTGCACTATCCTGGTTTTACACTGCTGGATATATTTCTTAACAAGAGATGAAATCAGGGTGACTATCTACTCCTCCCAATTTGCCTTAATTCAGCAACAAAATGGACTTTATATAGGTTTAATTATGCATTTGTACTTTTAACTACCCCATCATCATAAAACTAGGATGCCACAATAG
>VZTM01006604.1:2338-12754 GCA_013400555.1 Jacana jacana | reverse complement strand
CTCTTGGTAAGTTTTTTACAGACTGCCTACAGGTAGAGCGGAGGGGAAAAAGTGGAAGGGAAAACTTTCAGAATCATTCCTCCTGGAAACAACCAAACAAAATATAACCAAATTTAAAAATTATTGTATTTAAAATTAATAAGTCATAAACAAAGGAAAACTGACATTGCATGACCAGGCAACAGAACTGAGGGGCAATATTTTTAAATGTGCACAAAGAAGATTTTGTTAGGAAGAAGAGCAGAGCAGAAGGTAAAAAGACAAGAACAACAGATGACAACTAGGACCCAAAGCAATGATGGAGACACAAATATGGGCAGTGATAGCAAAAAACTGGCACTATGGAGCTTCACCTCCTTCACTTCTCGCTGATCCCCAGACCACCCTTCATTGTTTGCTCATTTTTGAGGTCAAAGTTCCTCCCCTGCCATCTTTTCAGATCCTGGAATTTAATACTCAACTTGAAATTTCCTTCTTTATTTATCTCATCAGCAATGGCGAAAATAGGTCAATACAGTTACACATGTACAGCCATCAATATTCTCATCTTATGCTGCGTGGCACCCCAGCAAACATCCTGCTGTCTAATAGGGGCCATGTGGGTATTACATGGAAGGTAGCTTGCTTAGATTGTGTTATTTGCTTAGATTAAGGACGAGGAAGATTCAAGATGGTGGTGGAAGAAATCTGCCCTGGAAACACATGGTCCAACAGCAAAGTTAAGATAGGCCCTTGCAGGAGCAGACACTTCCTGCCCGGCTGAACCGGCTTTCCTCATTCACTTGAGAGCAGTAAGTAGTTTGGGGGCAACAAGGAAAGCAGCTCACTACAATTGCTGAGCCCTAAGAGAGGGCATAATTATAACTGCAGAACCTCTCATTACTGATAGCAATTATCAGATGAAAACAAATTTATTGGACTATAATCTAGATTAGTTCTATAGAAAGAAAACAAAAAGTCTCCATAATTTTAATACAGAAATTATTCTAAGATGTAATGAATGACTAACTGAAAAAGCTAGTCTCCCAAACTCGCTTCAGCAGCAGAATACTGCTTCCTGCAGTACTTTGGAGGTTTCTACAACCCTCATCTCAGTAATATTTTCATCTTTGCAAACCAATGGATCCCTGGATACTTTATAAAGCATCTATAGTGTTAATTTTACCCATCACTGAAGCACACATCACCTGGGATGAAGCACAGCAACAGCATAATACTGCATACTGACTCAAAACAAGAAACACCACACATCATTCTTAATCTTAGCTAGTCCAAACCAATAAACCTCCACTGCAGTATGTTCATGACCTAGAAGCTCAAAACAATAGCAAAAGCAACAGTGGAATGTCCACTTCTAAATGTAAAGTAAATGTAGTATGGTCAATAGGTAATTCTGACTTCTAAACACTTTCTACATCTTCTCAAATTTGGAGAGAAAGCAGGAATTAGAGATAGTAAAACCTGCTGTCTTGGACACAAAGGTCCGTGAGGACAATTGCAATTATTAATTTAGCCTTTTAGACAATTTTCTTCAGACATATATATATTTTTATTTATATATATAATGTAATTAGTCCCAGTTAATAATGCTGTCATATGCCAATATATATTGATCAAAAACATACCAAGACTTCAACTTCCTCTCTGATCAATAAAAATGAGGCATACAACGCAGTCTGAAGTCAACCACAGAAATGATTCAAGGTATGAAAAAGACACCATTCTGGTGTTAAAAAAAGCAATTTTCAACCGTTGCTGCCAAGCAAGCAGCTGTGATTAATTTTCTTCTAGAGGCAGCAAAATACTGAGAAATATCATGGCTGTCTGCTGACTCCACCAAGGGCCTTATGATACCAATCCTCTAACCAAAGGCCAGGTGCTGGAGAAATTACAAGCAAATCACAACTTTTGTTAAGGTAACAAAACAAAAGTTTCCACCTTTTGTGATTACAGACAAAAACTTGAAAACACAGCATAATGCCTGAAGGCACAAAAGCAGATGGCAAACAAATGCAGTCCGAAATGTGTTGTTACCAAACAAACTTTGCTAACAGCAGAATTTTCAGAGGCCTACTTCATGATCACTTAGCACTAGGTTGATACTAAAGTTTCTGATTATAAGATCATCTGAAATGTGTTTTACTTCCAGCTAAGAAAAGCCCAATTGTGTGATAGCAATAGAGAGAAAATAGTGCAGTATTTCCTACGCAGCAACAGATCTTACTTCACAATTAAAGTGTCATATGCAAAAGCTCCTCCCACAGCCTAAACGCCAAGGAATTAGTTTAACAGCTCTTAGCTACTCTGTATCATAGCCATGAAGTGTAATACTGCTACCTCATTAGGAGAGCATTGAGAGCACTTCAGATATGATTTTTCTTTCTGTAGAAAAAAGCAACACACACTCTGGCTATATCAAATATATCATTTGTGTTATTTACACATCCACTCTTCTCTGAACAGCTATGGTGACACACAGTGCTTAGGTCTCCAACCCTTTTTAGTAATACCCGTTTCAACCACTGGCCACAGAGCAACTCAAGAGCTGGTTCCTCCGTCTAAGAGCAAAGTCTGCCCATCAGACATATACTTCTGGTCAGGGCTTCACATACCACAATTGTCTGTGCTGCCAACACAGAGAATTAACCGTTAAAGGACAAGCCTGTAACAGTCACTAGACCCTACTAATACGAATAGATCTTTCTTATAACTGCCTCTGCTCTTACCTTCTGCATTCTACATGCAACATATGTCACACTTGCAACGTTTCAGTTTTGCTGGGATGTCTTGTACAATGTACTCACAATGGCAGAGCTGCACAGGCTGAGCTCTGTCAGAATACACTTTGCCTGTATAAAGAGAGCTCAAAAGCAATGTGGAATAATTCAGGCAAGAAAGTGCTCTTTTTCCTAGCATGCTGCTCTAATGGTCCAACTGACAACAGTGTATAGGAAGGGGGTTCAAACCCTGAACTGACATGCAGAATTAGTATTGACCTACGTATGATGATTTCCATTAACTTCCCTCTAGAAGTCACTGTTTCAGAGTCCAGGGATTAATACATGCCAGTCGTGTACAACGTTCCTTGCTGTGTGAACTCCCAAAGTTTTCAAATGAAAGTTCAGAACCTCAGTGGAAGAAATATACATAAAGTGATTTATAATTGTTCTCTTCCCCCCCTCTATTAATACTTGGCAATGCCTTAAAAACGAGAGACCCCTGCCTCGTGGTGTCTAAACCTTGTTAATGAAACCACTGAAAAATCAGACAGCCCTCCTAACCTGCTCAGAGCCAAAACCAGGACAAAGATGGAAAGCAAAGCATAGGAAATACATAGGATCGGATGTTAATGCAGGGTTGATAAGTTCAGGTATGCCTTTGTTCTCACAAGGCACCTGGATATTTATAATTGGGGTTTCAAAAAAATCAAGAAACTTTCAATTCAACTGCGAGGCATCCTGGTTGGGGTATGTGAGACCTGCAGCTCAACTGAATCCCATCTTTCACAGGCCCGGCTTTATCAGCCCGAAATGAGGAACTAAGCCACCCGCCCCTCCGAGCTCCGAGAGCAGGGAGTCGGCGGCAGCGGGCGGGTACCTCAGAGAGGCATGGCGGTCCAGGCCAGGCCATAACCCAGGCGGCAGCCTTGTCCGGAGATGCTCTGCCCTCAGAACAGTGCCAGAAACACAAACCAAGTTAAAAAAAAAAACCACCAAAACCACAGAGAACAGAGAAAATCCTCCGGCGACCCCGGAGTCAGCGGCCCGGCCCCACACTTCTTTCCCGTCCCGGGAAGCTCCCTTTTCCCGGGAGGAGGGGGAGGGAGGTGCCTCCCCTAAGGAGAGGGAGCTTGGGCGGACGGAAGCGGAGGCAGCGCCGACAAAGCGGGGCTGAGGTGAAGCCGGAGCGCGGCCGGCCGCCGGAGAGGGGCGGAGGGGCCGGCCCGCTCTCCTATGAGACGTGGCAGCCGCTCCCCGCCGGGCTGAGCCGAGCCGGACCAGGCCGTTAGCCCGCTCGCCCAGCCTTCACCCACCTTTTTGATTCTACGGGCCGTGTAGAGCCCCATCCCGTCCTGCACTTTTGACGACTTCAGGGCAAACCTATCCGGCACGTACATGCCCAGCATTGTGCACCGGACTCGCCCTGCCGCTTGCTATCGGGGAGGAGGATTACCGGGGACTTCCATCCCACCGGGAATGAGAAGACCGGGGGAGGGGGCAGGAAGAGGGGCTGGTTGCGGGGCTTTCCCGGCTCCTAAGGAAGAGGGGAGGAGCCAGGCCGCCGGCGAGGCCCCCGCCGGGCAGCGGCGAGACGGGACGGGACGGGGCGGAGCGGAGCAGCTGCGGGACGGGGCCTGGGTGGCCGCGGTCTCGGGGCTTCGCGCCGTCGAGGAGTTTGTTTAATCGCGTCGTGTAAATGTCGTGACAGGAAATACGAGGCCTTTAGGTTTCCGACACCCCCGGCCGCCGAGGCCTGGCCCCAGCCGTACCTTTCAGCGCAGGGCCGCTGCGCTGGCGGCCTAACACGTCGCCGTGGTCTAACATACAAGCGGCCCGCTCTGCAGAGAGGCATAAAGTGAATGCCTGCCCCTTCGGTTGGCTTTCGTTTCCAGGGCAAATCGCTCTTTGTTGCCCAGTCATGGCCTCGTTGTCTGGCACAGTTCTGATGATCGACCTTTTGTCGGCGAGCTGGTGTTTCACTTGGGGTTCTGCCGCAGCACAACCCACGGTCAGGTGTGTGAGGAGAAGGGCGGGCAGCTGTGGTAAGGCCGGCCACTGAGACCAATGGCAGATGCTCTCCCTCACCTCAATCCAAGGAGAGGAGAGCAAGAGGGACTTAAGAGTTTAGGAAAAAACTGAGCTGCTTTAATGAAATATTAATAATAAAATACACAGAAAAATAATGAAATAAATACAAAACCACATCAAGCTCCCAGGAAGGCAGTCTCATCATTAGCAGGCACTCAGAAAGCCTCAAACTGGATGTGAACTGGATTCCAGATCTGGATTCAGGAATGCACAAATCAGGATCAAAGCAGATGAAGAGTCCTCCTCAAATACAGGCCATTGAAGAAAGAGACCTGAGTCTTAGATCCCTAAGCTTTTATACTGAGCGTGATGCAGATGGAATGGAGTACCCATCACTATCAGTCAGTGCTGGGTCACCTGTCACGTCTCCTTCTCCCCACAGGTGCCACCCTTGACACTCCTCTGCTTCCAACCCTCCAACATGGCACACGAGGTTAACTGACCTTGGCTGCAATAGCAGTAGGTATAAGCAAGAGCCTCTCCGCACACCATTCCTAGGCATAAATTATAAATAATCAAATCTTATCACTCTGAGAACCAACAGTTTCTTCACAACATGCTGTTAATTTCAGAGAGTTCAGTTAGGTAGAATAGGCTTTACTTTAGCTAAAAAGTAAAATTACTGAGCAGAAAATTGGTTCTGTTTTACCTCAAACTAGGATATCCAATTAGAAATACGGCACTGATTATGAAGCCCAACAGAGACAGTTGGGCTTCACCCTGTCACAAAAATCCAGAGTGTTTTGATTGGTTTTGGATTTTGTTTGTTTTAAGAACTGGAACCTCTCACATGCCTGAAGAAAAGGAGGCTGAGAGGAGACCTTTTCACTCCCTACAACTACCTGAAAGGAGATTGTAGCGAGGTGGGGTTGGTCTCTTCTCCAAAGGAACAAGCAGTAGGACAAGAGAAAATGACCTCAAGTTGCTCCAGAGGATGTTTAGGATGGACATTAGGAAAAAATTCTTCACAGAAAGGGTTATCCAGCATTGAATGGGCTGCCCAGGGAAGTGGTAGAGTCATCAACCCTGGAGGTATTTAAAAGATGGGTAGACGTGG
Source organism: Jacana jacana (assembly GCA_013400555.1). NCBI lineage: Eukaryota > Metazoa > Chordata > Aves > Charadriiformes > Jacanidae > Jacana > Jacana jacana. The sequence continues at coordinate 6,889 of VZTM01006604.1, read as the reverse complement.
TGCTTGTGCTTAGGGGCATGGTTTAGCGGTTATTTTGGCAGTGTTAGCTTAGTGGTTGGTCTCAATGATCTTAAAGGTCCCTTCCAACCTAGATGATTATATCTGCTGGTACTTACAGATATGGCTGATTAAACGGACAGGGATATTCTCACCAGAAGCAATACTCAAACACATTTCAATGCTATATACCACTTTCTGTGAGCACTGTTTTCTCAAACATCACTTAAATTTATCATCATTATTTTTGTATTGGAGGAATGGGTAAATGCAGATTTAGATTAACTTTTGAAACCACATAGTGCTTGACTTCTAGGGACTGTTTGAGGGAGCTCAGATGAAATTCCAGAAATTTAGCAACCGTAAAGGAACCCAGTCATAACACTGTTTTTGTCTAAAGAGTAACAACATACCCATCAATGACTGTATTCTAATACCACATAAAGTACCGTTACACTTCAGCAGGTTGCTAACATCTCACCAGTACTTTTTTTCATAAAAACGCTATATCCAACATGGAACTTCTTCTAGAAAGCTGATTGATTTCCATTGGATTTTCAACCCACATTGTGTATATTGTTGCTCTCTAAATTGAAGTAGTGTTGTAGTTAGAAAGGGGATTTGGTTAGTTACGATTATGCAGTTAAAAGCAAGTATGAAGATGTGAAGCAAGCAGATGGAAGAGCAAATAACCCGAAAAAGTGCTATACTTATGGTAGATATCATAAAGCTTTAAAAAAAAAAATCTTAACAAAGGTAATGTACATAGTTCTGCATGATATCATTCAATGTATGAGCAACTGCTCTGGTAAATTAGGTGAGACCCTCACTTTGACCACAGAAACAAAAGGAAGAGAGAATCCAACAACATGGTTGGAAGAATGTTTTTGGCAAAAAACATCAGACACACAGGTGTTACACCTAGATTTATAGCCTGGACACTGACTGTTGATTTAGTTAAAAAGAATGGAAGTTAAGTAACTAAATCTGTGTAAGAACAAACACCAACACCCCGAATTCATTGCCTGAGGCAACTTCTTCAGTTTTAAGAGTAAGAACAATATTTAACTATTCTCTTCATTAAGATTCAACTCCAAAGCTCCCATATACATGATAGAACGTAGTTAATATTTTTGTAGACTAGAATACTTTCTTGAATGGAAGCCAATCTGTCTTAATATATATCAGATTAAAATGTAAGCATCATTTTCTCTGTCTCTGACCTCTTCCAAAGGCTATAAATACTTTAAAATAATTTTCCATTTCATGAAGGCCTCGGTATATTTCTCATTTAAAATAAATTTTTAAATTAATTAATTTTAAAACATAGAGGGTGCTTTATTTTGGACTTTAAATGTTTATATTTAACTTCGTATGTAAGAATAGCACAGCATAATTTGCAATGCATTTACATGTTTTGTTTGTAAGCTCTTGAAATACTGAAGACTAGTTCTTTTCATTTATAAACTTCATCCATTATTATTCCAGCGTAAAATGCAGTTACCCGTATCTCATTCAGTTGAAGCAAAATAGAAAAGATGCTATAGCATTGAACAAAACAGATGTCAGTCTACTGTCTGTAGCATCATGGGTATTGTGACATTTATCAGATATTCACCACTGCCTGGCCACCTTCACCAGCATAAAGCTGCCAATGGCTACTCAAGCAGACTTGTGTGCTACATCTCTGTTCTGTTTTGTCCTAGCTGCTGTTGCAGGAAAGTGAGGTCTGAAAAGTCCAAATGAATCAAATCGGACAGAACAAAGATGAAAGACATCACGTAATGGTGAAGGTATGTTGATCACTACTCAATGGCAAGTTTTGTATTTGTGTTTGTACCTGGTTTGTATTTAGTCCATATATACCATAGGTTCATATAGTCTCATTTGTCATGAACAAAACTGGTTGCAGAACACACATATGCCAGCATCGCCTTCAGCTGACGATGGAGCATACGCCTAGTGAAAGGAATGTTCTTGCTGACATAGCGAAATCATCTGTAAAGTCACCTACTGAACCAGTGAATACACACTTGTTATAGTTTCAGCAGATACACCAGGGGTTGCTGGCATAGCTGGGAGCATGAAGAAGTCAACCATGCAACACAACTACACTGACAAAACTTCTCAGTGCTGACCAACTCTCAGACTCGTGAACCATGAACCCCTAGTACCCAGGCACAAAGCAGCACTTCTAGGGCTTCCTATACACGCACAAGCAGCCACCAGATAGTGTAGAAGAGGTGAATAGCTTTCTACTGTCTTAATAGAGACTCTATTCAACAAAGTGCAGGAAAAACTTCTATCAGCCCATTTCCAGCCCATTTTCCCAGAGAGAGAGATATATGCCTTGGTGTGTGCCTTCCAAAAACACTCTTATCAGCAGGTTTTTAGTCTCTGTATCATGATCCACGTTGACCCATTGGTTTCTTTGTAGAAGGTCACTGCCAAACAAAGAGTAAGAGCGCTAAATATTTCAGCGCCTAGTCTCTATCCTGTACGATTAAATCACCACCCTTCCCCACACTTACTGGCTTTCTTTTTTTCAAGTTCCCCACTCCTAAGCAAAAAGAAACACCTGCCCAGGTATTTTTCTTTGCTCTGTTTTCAAGGACTCTTTTTTTTTGGCACTTGCACTAAAACAGGTGCAATTGGAAGGAGGGTGACAATCAATCCAGGAATGCTTGTGCTCACAGAAACAACCAGCTTCGGTGCCAAAATGCTGTCTAGGTGGCTTAACTGAATTGAGGGGTGGCGCTCACGCTCTGAAACAGTGGCTGAGAAACTGGGTTGCATGCACAACTTGGACAAAACATCACACACAGAAACCACAGTGATCCAGAGAAAACACAAATTATTTGTTTGAGAGTCCTTAACGCAGATTAATGGCAACACTGTCACTATTCAGTGAAGTTGATCTACCACAGCCAGACTAAACTGCGGTAATGTTGTTACACAAATAGGAGAAAAGTAGCTGAAAACCAACCCAGATACTTGAAAGCTCAGCAAGTCCTTTCCTCTTCTTGAGAGAACACTGAGTTTGTAAGGAAATGTAAAAGTCGACAAGATTCATGTTTTCAGTTCTGCTGCACATAATGCAGAATTTTATTGTGAAAGCACACTGGCATTGACAGGAGCATACTCACTATTTGAGATACATAAAATACATTTCAATTAACACAACGAGGCACTTTAAAGGTGGAATAAAGGACTTTTCAAACTGGACACCAGTCACTGAACAAGCCCCAAACACAGAAGTTATTTCCTTTTTTTCATGGGGTGGGAGTATTTGGTTTCACAGGGGGATTTTGATTCCCCCATAAGCTAAAAAGTTGCTTGTACCATGCCAGTATAAGGCTTGAGGAAAAGTCTTAGAGGTAAGTTTCATGATTCTTTCCCAGTTGGTTTCCCAGAAGGTTTCTCCTTCACCTTCTTTATTGCAGTTTTAATTATTTCACGTACTCAATTGTCATGTTTTGTTTCCTAGTGTTATTAAGGTAACCTCATCACTTCTGTTTTGCATTCTTAACTTGCTGCACCTACTTCAGCTGCTTTTTACAAAATAGCAAAAAATACATGCAGAAGTACAGGGACAACTGAGTTTCATTTTTATTGGCCTAATTATTTAAAGAAAAATGCTTTGATAGTTTTAGCATTCATTTTAACTGAACCAGTTGGATTAATTGTTGGGGATCAAAAAAAGAAATCTGAGGAATATACTTCAAGTAAAATAATCTATTCTGAAGTAACACATTAAGTAAAACTCACATTTTGGTGGTAATCTTAACCAAATAACACAGTAGATAAATAATAATGAGGCATAAGTAACAAAACTATTAAAAGGCATAACATACAATGTTGTAAACTGTCTTAAATTTAAAACAAAGTTTGATATTCTTAATTCTTTCTTCCATTATCTTCTTATAGAAAGGTACCATTAATATTTATATAGTAGGTCATATAGGTGTTATCTTGCAAGCTACTTCAAACTGAGCTGTTAACAGAGTTACGTACATGTTCCTTTCCTGTTCTGCTTTTTACTTTCTTAATTGCTGGGTCATACATTGAGTTAGTTATGCTTAGGTTGATATGGAGCTATACAGCTTTCTATGGCCTGTCCTAGGGCATATCCAAAGCCTGCACAATGCCAAGCAGTTGAAAAATCTCACCCGTCCTTGAAGAGCAAACACTGAGCTATAATTCATTTGCAGTCCAGCATGGAGAAACCGAACCCGTTGACCCACTGTTTCTATGTTGCTCCATAGACACTTGTTCGTAACTACATGGAACACTAAGAAACACAAGGGCATCCAGCAGCCTTCAGATTTGAAGGCTAATGGTGTCAAGAGCTATTTACATAACTTCCTTGGAAAGAAAAAGAGGTATTTTCAGGAGAAAGCTCTTGTGTAGTCATGGAAGCTGCTGTGCCCCAAATGAAATTCCATGGCAGGAATCCATGTGTGGTAACAAACAAAATAATTACAAGAGTTGCTTGTCTGGAGTTACAATACTTGTTGCAACATCATACCAGAAGCACATATGATACTCCTTCTA
>VZTM01006603.1:0-10755 GCA_013400555.1 Jacana jacana | reverse complement strand
TCACTATCTCCACAGTCTGTTGCTGTGAGAGACCAAAGATCTTTTCTCCCTGCAGGGAAACAGCACAAATTTTACAGCAGTTACAACTGAAGTATATGATGGCAAACGGGAGAATAAAATGGAAAAAACCCCATGCAGAAACACAGACGTTGTTTTAATTTACATAAAAATAGCTATGACTTTACACGGTTAAACATTAGCACTAACGTACACAAAAATAAAGTTGTGTAAGCACAAGCTACTATTCCTGTATTTAGTGTCCTAAACAAGCAAGAAGCTTCTTGCAGTCCACATAACCTTTACCATAATTGCAGATTACTCTGAAAATCAGATTAATTCTATTTAGGATCTCACATGCATATTTTTAGGTAGAAACGTAAGCCACACAGATTGAATGTTTTGGTCTATGGAGCTGGGTCTCTTTAGCCTGGAAAAGAGGAGACTGAGGGGTGACCTTATTAATATTTATACGTATGTAAAGGGTGAGTGTCAGGAGGATGGAGCCAGGCTCAGTGATGTCCAACAATAGGACAAGGGGCAATGGGGACAAGCTGGAACATAGGAGATTCCACTTAAATATGAGGAAAAACTTCTTCACAGTGAAGGTAACATAACACTGGAAGAGGTTGCCCAGGGAGGTTGTGGAGTCTCCTTCTTTGGAGACGTTCAAAACCCACCTGGACACGTTCCTGTGTGACCTGATGTAGGTGTTCCTGCTCCAGCAGGGGGATTGGACTAGGTGATCTTTCAAGGTCCCCTCCAATCCATGATATTCTGTGATTCTATGATAAATTTGACAGTAAAATGCACCTACAAAACATCTATGTGTTTTCCAGATTAATGTGACTGCAGTTGCCTTAATTTATTTTGCTTAAAAGAAGGTAGTATGTCTTTTCAGTGCTATGTATCTGGTTTTTTTTTTCCTCTGGCATTCCTTATTTTATTCTCTCCAAAGATCCATGTTGCAGATTATGCTGGAAGTTGTGTTCTCAGTCTAATAATTAGTTGTATTAATCAGTTTAGCAATTAGTTCGCACTGAAGTGAAACTTCTTTCTTACATGCTACTTTCCCTTTGAGAAAGAAAAGACAAAGATACAGCACTATTTAACTACTGGAAAAAATGTATTTTGTCTGATATGAAATTGGGATCTTCTTTTAGCTCTTTGCTTTTCTTACCTGTTTTTAATTTCCTTGTCTTTTTGAGGAAGACCAGGGTTTGCATTCAAAATTACGCACTCCAAGCAAAATCATCATCAGCTCTAAGTACTGCAGCACCTTGCCGTACTCAGAGTACACTATATAGTTCAGTAACTATCCAAAATATTAGACATTTTCATCTCCATAATTTCCAAGAGGGTTGACACATACTTTATTTGGCCTTACACTTTAGAGACATACTTAGCCTTGAAATTTATTGATCTGCAAATAAAGCAAGGTTTGTTCCTCAGAAGTTCAACAGACACTGACTATATTGTGACCATATTGTGAATATGCTGCTAACAATCCTACTTTCTCATGGTAAGAGATAAAACTGAAGTTTGCAAACACTGTTACTAGCTGCAGGGTAGGAAATAAGTCAGTTGAAAACCAGTATGATTGCATTATTTTTCCCAGCACTGAAAAAAAAAATCCTTGTATACAGATTTCTGTGTAAAGAGTTATTTACATATTACTCATTTGTTTATTTTTATTATCACTGTTAAATAGGGGGATCTCTCAGCTGCTTTGATTAACATTCCTCAGAAAATAGGCTGCATGGAGAGTGCTTTGGGTCAGAAAAGCCCTCCTTAAGCCATATCTACTTCTGAGAAGTTTAAAACAAGAAAGTATTTCCTCAAGCCTCCAAGTGAACCAGGCATCAGAGAGAATATTCCCTCCTGGGAAGCTGCTACTAAGCCCAGGCGTTAGGAGTACATCTGTAACTACTGAATTTAAAAAGCAATGTTCTACAAGTTATCTTTGAAGTTTATCTCAAGGCCCAATGGGTATAAACAACTTCTCCCCCCAAAATTCCACCATACCTACACCAGGCAACCAACACTTGTGCACAAAGGGACTCTCAAAATATCTTATTCATGTTTAAGTATAAACGCAAACTGTAAGAAGTATACACTGACAGGCAAAGAAGCAGATTAACCCTGCAGACCTTGAGGGGATAAAAAAGGCTGGGTTTTTTTGGATGGAGACTTAAGCCACCACTTCCTCAGTGAGTTTAATATTTTCCTCCCACACTAGGTTTAATTTTTGTTATTTAAATTCTTTCCAGTGGCCTGGTCTGAAGTGCCTTCTACTGTGTGCTTGGCAGTGACTCTTTCACTGTCCAGCTGCTTTTTCTTGCCATTGACACTGGGATGCCTTATCTGTCAATGGATAAAATTTACAAGCACATTACTAGCAACATAACAGGCAGCCTTCCTGCTCAGCAGGAACAGTATTGAATTATGACTTCCAGAGGAGTATCTTCCACAAACAATGTATGCAGTTTCTCATTTCCTCTTGGCCAGAATGTTATATCCAATCTCTGCTAATTGCTTCCTGTAGACACACTTATAAATAATAATTGGCACACACACAAAAAAAGTTTATTATTTTAGGCAAATCATTCTCAGTTTAAACTATCCATTGGGAAACAACCTGAGACACAGGATAGTAGTAGAACCTTAATGTTATCTCCTTCTGTTGAATGCAGCAGGATTTTGCAGATGTTTAACTCCTCTCTATGATGCCAGCCACAGGTAAAAGTGTTCAGAACAATTTCCTGTTGGATCTGCTTTGAAAATTACAGCTAAGTCATCTTTCAAAAACAGTTCATTACTTAACCTAGGAGTGAGTAACTTAAATGTCCTGACAAGACTTAGAGCTGCTCAATGTCAGCAATACTAATATGAGAGACTTTTCTCAGGTATTTATTTCAGCAATATCCAACTTTGTCTGAAGATGGAAAATTCAGCTCAAAGTAAACGTGAGTTTATGTGCCAGACATTAAAGGACCACAGGAGATGGGAAATCATATCCATATTAAATGTGTCAATGTTACCTAAAATGGTAACCCTATAAAGTCAGGATATTTAAGATTTGTTACTGTTCCTCAGTGCTCAGTATTGGGGCCATTCCTGTTTAATATCTTTATTGATGATGTTGATAGGGATATAGAGAGCACCATCAGTACATTTGCAGATGACACTAAGTTGGGTGGGAGTGTTGATCTGCTTGAGGGCAGGGATGCTCTACAAAGGGACTTGGATAGACTGGATAGATGGGCCAATGTTAATGGCATGGCCTTCAACGAGGCCAACTGCCAGGTCCTGCACTTGGACCACAACAACCCCATGTATCACTACAGGCTTGGGGAAGGTTGGCTGGAGAGCTGCCTGGCAGAAAAGGACCTGGGGGTGCTGCTCGACAAGCGGTTGAATATGAGCCAGCAGTGTGCCCAGGTGGCCAAGAAGGCCAATGGCATCCTGGTTTGCATAAAAAATAGTGTGGCCAGCAGAAGTAGGGAGGTGATTGTCCCCCTGTACTCAGCACTGGTGAGGCCACACCTTGAGTCTTGTGTCCAGTTCTGGGCACCTCAGCACAAGAGAGATATCGAGGTGCTGGAGCGAGTACAGAGGAGGGCAACAAAGCTGGTGAGAGGCCTGGAAAACAAGGCTTATGAGGATCGATTGAGGGAGTTGGGGTTGTTTAGTCTGAGGAAGAGGAGGCTGAGGGGAGACCTCATCACTCTCTACAACTGCTTGAAAGGGCATTGTAGAGAGGTTTGTGCTGGTCTCTTCTCACAGGCAATGAGCGACAGAACAAGAGGGAACAGCTTCAAGCTGCAGCAGGGTAGGGTTAGGCTGCACATTAGGAAAAAATCCTTCGCAGAAAGAGTGGTCAGGCACTGGAATCGGCTGCCCAGGGAGGTGGTGGAGTCACCATCCCTGTGTTCAAGAGTAGATTAGATGTGGTGTTGAGGGATCTGGTGTAGGGGAGAACTTGTAGAGTAGGGCTGATGGTTGGACTCGATGATCCCAAGGGTCTCTTCCAACCTAAATGATTCTATAATTCTAAGAGAACACCCCTCCTCTTCCCACTCCCAAGTTCCTAAAATCTTCTTCTCTTCCCAGTAAACCCCTTGTCTCTACCTCTCATTATCCAATGGATTCATTTTCAAGCACTTCTTCGTAAATATGCAAATTGAACACATTAATATAAGTATTTGGGGTGCATTAAAAAGAGTGTGGCCAGCAGGTTGAGTGAGGTTACCCTCCCCCTCTACTCTGCCCTCCTGAGTGTGCATCTGGAGTAATGTGTCCAATTCTGGGCTCTCCAGTTTAAGGACACGGAACTACTGGAAAGAGTCCAGTGAAGTGCTGCAAAAATGATCAATGGAATGGAGCACCTCTCTTATGAGGAAAGGCTGAGAGACCTAAGTCCGTTTACCCTGGAGAAAAGAACTGAGAGGGGACCTCATCAATGCTTATAAATATCCAAAGGGTGGGTGTCAAGAGGACAGGGTCAGGCTCTTCTCAGTGGTACCTGGAGACAGGACAAGGAGCAACAAGACACAAGCTGGAACACAGGAAGTTCCATCTGAACATGCAGAAAAAATTATTTACTTTGAGGGTGACAGAGCTCTGGAACAGGCAGCCCAGAGAGTTTGTGGGGTCTCCTTCTTTGGAGATACTCAAAATTCACCTGGTTGTGTTCCTATCCAGCCTGCTCTAGGTGAACCTGCTTTGGCAGGGGGACTGGACTAGATCATCTCTGAAGGTCCCTTCCAATCCCTACAATTCTATGATTCTATCTGATGAACCAAACACCTTCTGCAATTATATTCCTTTTGTTTTGGTTTTTTTTTTTCATGAAGACATGTAGAATGGAACATATGCAGCCAACAGGGATCTAAATGCAGTAACATATGAAATATGGCTCACATGACTAACATTCTCAACACAGGGTGGACTGTTGAGAGCAGGCCCTTTAAGAGGGAGTTACTGAAAGGGCACATATGCAAATAAGTGGAAGTAAGCGAAACGCAGTATAGTGAAGGCGAAACAAAGTGTGGGAAACAGCAAATGACGCAAATGTTGTAGCCAATCATGGGGCAGCTTTAAGCCTGTGGAAAGTGTGTGGAAAGCTCATGGACAATACCCCTCTCCCTATCCGAAATGTAGTGCTTAGCGAATGAGGACCTGTAACTGTAGAACAATTGGATTGCTTCCTGATTGGATTGTATGGCCTTCTGATTGGATTGTATGGCTTTCTGACTGGAGAGTATTGCCTTCTGATTGGAGGAGATGCCTCCTGAGGGGAGAGTCTTCTGATTAAAGTTGAAGCTGATCTACCAATCATATTGATTGTGTCTGGCTTCACTGCTCCTGGCCGCGGCAGTGGACAAAGAGGTTATCCCAATGGTGGCTTCCTCCACAGTGACTGTACACTGCAATGTGCCTTCTAGGGCTGCTCCAGCTTAAAATAATGGTGACAGCACATTGATCTTCAACTGCTTTGTACCAAACATACATAACTTCCCTACTTGACATCCACTCCCTGTAACACAAACTAAAATAGGACTAAAATCAATCCAGCATCTTTTTAATGACTGGTCTGAATACAAATACAACCTGGGTAATACGTGAGCTTGAGTAGTTCTGCCTGTACAAATGTACATAGAGTATCTAACCCAAGTTTAATGCTACACTAGATTATACTGGTTGGATAACTAGAAGCTGATGGTATGAGTCAGAAAAATTGCTTTTCAGTGGGAAGGGTTCTCTCACAAAAAAAAATCATTGCAGAAACCTATGTGCTGACAAAGAGCAGAAAACAAGATTAGAAAATCAGAGAAGGTGCAGACAGAAGGAAAAGGCAGATACAAAATCAGGGCTTTTTTTTACACCTGAAAGGCACACAAACTGAAATATTGTCAATTTAGAGAAAACCTCTGGGAGGCTAACTTCCTTAATTCAATTCTGCTTTAGAATGATGAGCCCCAGATAAATGCATGGCTGACTGTGTAGACTGCATAGTGAATTTCACCTCTTGCTTTCTGAGTGCCATTCAGTTAGCTCTGGTTTTGTTTCCTTTGTTTGCTGCTTCTGTGGTGGCAAAAAGTTTTCGGCTACTGCTGTTTGTTTGCTTGAATTCATTACTCCTTTATCACTTGAAAACAGCTAAATTTTTTTCAGTGGGAAACACCAGAGAAATTTAAGACCTCAATTTTGACAGGCATCTTTTTGAAAACTACTAAAAAAAGGTGGGCTGTTACACATCAATCTCTTACTTTATGGAAATAAACTGCACTTGGCTTTGGTAAGAGAGAAAAAAAATTCACAATTAATACTTGCAAATCCAGTAAATCTGTATATGTTCATTAATTTCCAGACCCCACGTATTTTCACAACACTTTGACCTCCAAGCTCTTGCAAATGTTCACTGCATCATGGGCTTACATGGATACTGAGCTTAAATAACAACAAACGAGTTTAAAAAGTATCATAAGTAATAACAACCCAAAATTTCATAGAATTAAAAATGGCAAAAGCCCATATGTCCTAATTACTTTGCAATACTTTTCTATACTGTTCAACAATGATTGAGGACAGTAAGGGTCTGGTTTTACTTGGCACTTATTTTAGTGAAATTACAAGCAACACTTTAATTATTTCTATATTTAAATTCTTATGTTGAAAGACACTGGATATAATGAAATGCCATATTTGGCAACTTCAGCTCCATTTGAATCCATATATTTGAAAAGCATCTGTCTATTTTTTTCCCTTACAGCCTCATGCAAATGCAGCAATTGCTAAGTATCTGAAGAGACAGACCACACACTACACATTAATCAAGGTGCTGTAAACAGAAACAGCCCTCATTCTAAAAGATCTATGGTTAATCCTAACTAACATGCTCCAAACACTCAGCTTTTATGAATTCATTTGATAGGAGTGTCTCTGCAATACAGAGTGGGATACCTCTGATTCATTCTAATCATATGAAAGTCACGAACTTTGCTCTCACATATGGTTAGCAGCCCACAGTAATTGTTCCAGCCCTCAGCGTTGAGTTTATTTTGTACTTTATTTTGCATATGAATACATAAATCCATTAGACCAATTCCAGACCACCAAATTTTGAAGTCCTATCAAACTACACAGCTGATAATCTGGGGCAGGATGTGATCAAGCCAGCACAGCAAACATTCAAGACCATATCATTATGGAAATAGTCACCTGGAAGGGTTTGTCCTGCCCTTTTCTGCTTTACATTCTCAGTCTTCTTATTGACCAGCTATCTTCAAACACAAACACAACAACATGAACTCTCATCCTGCACAGCCTCTCAGAATTGGCATATATCACTCAATTTTGCAGAAAGAGAAATATACTAAATCAGTTTGTACCTCCAGTTTTGGGAAAGGACAGACTTAGATTGATTATGTGGAAAGTCTCCAGTTGACTCGCCTTCATGAAAAAAAACCACAATTCCTTAATTCAAAAAGAAGTGTTTTTTTCTTGGGAAGAAGCACAATGGTGTTTTCTGGTTTTACATTGATACAAGCACCTCCTGACTGTTCTGGAGATATTTAAGCAACTAAAATAAGTAACATTTTTGAAGTTAGTGGGTAGTATTGGTGGCAGGAGGATGGCTGAACTAGGTGAACTTGTAGATCCTTTCCAACCTTGTGTTTCTATGATTCTATGATTAAATAATTATTAAATAATTAATAATGATTAAATATGACAGTTAAAATTTTTGAGGAAAAACAGGGTGCTGTCTCTGAGAATATTCTCCAACAGAACAAACTACAAACTAAGAGGGAACCACTACAGAGCACATCTTTGGATTCCAGAGTTCACAGAATCACAGACTGGCTGAAGCCGAAGGGTACTTCTAGAGATCATCCAGTCTAACACCCCGCTCAAAGCAGGGTCAGCTACAGCAGCTTGTTCTGGGCCATGTCCAGCCAGGTTGTGAGTGCCTTCAGTAATGGAGAACCTACAACCTCTCTGGACAACCTGTGCCAGTGTTTGACTACCATCACAGTAAAAATATTTTTTCTTATCTTTACATGCAATTCCATATATTTCCATTTATGTCTACTCCATCTCATCTTGCTACTGGGAAGATTCTTTACTCACCCGTATCAGATATTTAGATACATTGATTACGTATGCCCTGACCCTTCCTTTCACTAGGCTGAACAGTCCCAGCTCTCTCAGCCTCTCCTCATGACAGATTCTCCAATTTCTTAAACATCTTTCTGGCCTTTTGCTCCAATATGTGTATGCCTCTCTTGTACTAGGGAGATAATATGGCCTAGAACTAATACAACCCTGTACCACCACAGCCCAAGACGCTAATGCTTCCTTTGATGCATGGGCACACTGCTGTTTCAGGTTCAACTTCTTAACTACCTAGACTGTGATACAGTTTATTGCCATATGGGGTTATACCTTCTAAGGTACAATAAAGAAATTATTCCTTCCACCTGATAAAGGAACAAAACACAATGCATAACTGTAATAAACAGAGTGAGGATTGGTTGAGGGGCAGCTCTTAACAATAACTATAAGTGTCAGACCACTTTGCTACAAGAACCTTTTTGCCAAGACTGGAAGGGACTGACCATGAGTTCTCATGCAAACCCATGTCTTTATGAATAACCCAGAAGAAACAATTCAATATTTTTATGACAAAACGGCAAAAGAGTGCAAATGAATTGTGGCAACAGATCGGATTGATCTGAATGGCTTTGATGAAATAAGTTCATTTAAATAACATCAATTTTACTGCACCCAAATACACATATAGTTAAAAAAGAACATATGACAAAGCACATAGAAATGGGGGATTCTAATCTCAAATTTAGAAGGATGCTGGGGATCGTGGTAGATAACTGACTGAACTGAAGCTCCAAATACAATGCTGTGACAAATGTAGGTGTCTGCACTACAAGTGAAGAATAGGAAGTGACTTTGGAAAAACTTCAAGAAAGATGCAAGTTCAGAAAATATGCAACCATGACTAAGCGACTTCATCTATCCAAGGGAATGTTTAATTAACCCCCTTAATCAGAGTAGAGAAGGACCACCATCAAAAAGACACTTCTGATAAATATCTCAGTAAAATGAGAATCAGAGAGAAATCTGGACTAGAAACAAGGCATAGCATTGGAACTGTAAGGGCAAGTAACTACTGAAGAAAGCTAACTAGAATGCTACTATCAACTCTTTGTAATCAAGACAAGATTTTTTTCGATACAATGTGTCATGAAAAAAAAATATATGGGCTTGATGCAGGATTTGAGTGACATTTTGCATCCTGGATCAGGGAGGAAGCCAAAGGATATCACCCCTTCTGCCCTTAAATTCTGTGAATTCAAAGACCCACAGGTCTGGCAAAATGAGCATTTTACCAAAGTCCAAAAATTTATCCCCAGACCAATCTTTCTTCTGAGTCAAGAAGCTAGGTAATGTCTTTTTTTTTTTCACAGAAGTTGAACTGTTTTGATGGAGGTCATGTTTTCACATTTGTTTTCTTCTGTTTAATATTTAGCCAAAGCTGTAACATCTGAGAGCAGGTTCAGCACAGTCATTAACCTCGCANATTTTTTCAGCAAATTTGTGCAATTATATTCCTTTTGCATCCATAAGTAGCATGAGTATCATGATATGCCAGGCAGTCATTTCTCATGTGATCCGTGGAAACTGTGAAATTTTGTAGTTCCACAACGCACAACCATTATTCTGCTATACACAGAACAGCTCCTTGGGATTCCTGGTTAATATTTTCTGTATGAAGGCAGAGTGGTTGCACTGCCATCAATTTGAAAGAATCTTCATTATGACAACTGCAGTCGCCATCTCCTTGCTTCATCATCCAGTCTTTTGACTGGTAGATTAGGACAGCTGAGATTGACTAGCAACCAACCGCGACAGAATGACACGGCTTGTGGAACTGGCAAATATTGACCATCCAGCAGAGCTGAACACTGAAACTGTTCATTTAGTGAGCATTTTTCCCACTATGTGTGGGCAATTTTTCTTCACATGATGTTTGAAATTTTACACAGAAAACTGCAGGTTCTGATGTGCAATTGGAACCACTGGGCTGTATCCTCCTACTTTATCCCAATGTTTTCTTCTTGTCTCAATTCACATGAACTGTATTACCTACCTTACCCTAATACCCTAACATCATGTCTAAATATTTGTTGCTCTCCCTGTGCTCCATGAGGAATGTTGGAACTGGAACCAAATTGGGAAGCTGTAGGTAACACCATTAAGTTCTTTGAACACAGACAAGTCAGGAAATTACTGACCAATAACACTTTGCATCAAGAAAGTGATCTGGAGTCTTGTTTATTATCATGACAGGTAGACTTTCACCCACAGGGATTAGTACTGTCTCTTACTGTTTGTGTCAGCCACTTAGTAGGGGATACAGTGCTTTATAGTTTATCATTCAACTAGAAATCAAGACGGCATAGTCTTCATGTAGTGTATGATCAGTCATTTAAGATTGGAATGTATGCTCAGTTCTCCACCAATGGAGGGCAAATCCTTGCTCTAATATCACTGTAAGAAATCGTGAGCAGTTTGGGAACAAGGTCATTCCAGCCACTAGAATTAAATAGCTCTTAAACTGTCTGAATCTGGGTAATTCTAGGTGAATAACTGGAGAGCAGAATGATGAATACGTCATCTCATGTTAAGCTTCTATGTACTGCCAATGTAAAAATAATCTTTCTAGACTTACTTCTC